>JAVQJG010063527.1:0-26727 GCA_036024015.1 Craterocephalus amniculus | reverse complement strand
GCCACGTTTACGTTTTGCAAAGGAACTTGAGATTTTTTCTCTGGTATCATGAATGAGTTTCACATGTTTGGAAGCAGTTTCAGGTCTTTAGGCTTAACGGTTAAACATAAGGACTGCTCTAAGTAAAAAAAAGGCACATCCTGTTATAAGTAGGCGTGGCTAAGGAGATCACAGGAAATGATGATATGAATCTGTTCAGGGTCAGACCCTGATTAATTCCTGTAAATTTGATGCTGATTGGTTAAAGTTTGACTGATTTATAGGCATTTATGATGTCGTGGCGTCACATCAAAGTTCGCCGTGCTGCCACGGCCACATCCACTGGTGAAAACTCACAGTTTTCGCAGGAAAGCATCACCCACCTGTCTACTGTTTACCGAATTTTTTTCAAAATTTTTCCGACAAGGATCTCTGACTTATAAGCCGCCAAGTAAAAAACAGCAATGGCAGCGCCAGGGGGCGGGGCTTTGGCGTTGACCAAATATTGACATGTCATCATGTTGAGGATGGGACTGACATCATATGTGATCAATTTTGTGCAGATACCTGCTTCTATGTCAAATTTATGCCGACTTCCTGTTTGATGGCGAAACATCAAACTTTGAGGGGCCGCCACGTCCACGCCCTGTGGTGAAAACTCACCATTTGTACAACTTTTAATCACAATCTTGTCCTGAACACCTGGTGAAATTTGGGAAGCCATACGATCATGTCCCTAGGAGGAGATAGTTAAATTCCATTGGGTACAAAAACGCCAAAATGGCCAGTTTACACCTATTAGCTCACTTCCTTTAGGGTTTAGGCGGTTCCTCCAAGAGGATTTTTTGTCCGGCTCCATGAGTTCTACCTATGTACCAATTTTCATGTGTCTACGTGACATCCAGCGGAGGGGCATCGATTCTAGGTGGCGCCGTCGAGCAGAAGCCTCGCACCTTTACAGGACCCCAAAAAAAATCAAAATTTTTTTGATTCCTTTGGGGGGGTAGGCAAAATTTCCTGAGTTTTCAGATATGTTCAGGCCCCCAAAAATGCCCACGGATAGGCGGTGGAGACATGAAAAAAAAAAAAAAAAACGAGAAACACTTGCATTTCAATAGGAAAACATACATTTTCTGACTTGTTTCAAAGTAATGTTTTACTAAGGTTGCAAATATTGTGGTTTGGTACAGTTTTTCATTGTCTGTTGTTACGTATGAAGAAGCATTTAGGTGTGACTGATGTCAGCTTGTTAGCTTGAAGTTATATGTATCAAAGTCAAAACAGAATTTTTGTGTTTTACATTTTGCCTAAGCCCAACCCCGGTTTTCAAAAAATCTATAACAACCCCTAAATCAAGTTACTTATACAGTTTCTAAGTTCCATTGCATCACCTTTTGGTAAAACCTTTGCTCAAATCCTTGTTTATATAAACTTATATGTGTATTCTGCCCCTAGTGGTTCCTTTTGCATTACAAGCTTTTTGATTTTAATTTTAACAAAGTAACAAAATATACATATGCAAGTTATTTATTTATTATTAATATTTTTAAAGGGCCAAACAAAGACTTCAGACTGAAAAAATTTGACATTTCTGTAAAAAAAAATTTGAGTCATACATTTAAGGGGTTCAGCCTAACCCTAACCAACTTGTCTGACATTGGTACAATGGATGGGACACAGAACTGGTTCTCGCATGACATATCACTCACTTCTATATCGCTCTTTTAAAGTATTTTGAATGTGTAATATTATTTTCACATAATGTAGAAACATCACATGAAGAATTTTCCTAATTACAAAGAAATAATGAACAGGTCACTGAAACCCTCTCTGATTGGTTTTAGTACCAGTGAAAGTGGCAGAAGTTGAAAAATCTTCAACTTTCTTGTGTCGCGTTGCAAGCCACTGTGTGAACTATGGCAAGCCAGAGGTGCCACAACACGCCCTTCGACTGACACGTTTCTGCGCATCTCTGTGAACGAGCTTGAAATTTCACATGCACAGAAGTAATTAATTCAATTTAAGCGAATCTACTAGCTAGGCATTATGTAAACTGTTTTCCTGTAATTAAGAAAACTAGCGTAAAAACGTGGTGTTTCAGGAAACTCAGGAACAGGCTCTACTGGAGGAAAGTGTAGCTCCATCTGATGATAACTTTGGGTTTTGTAACTTTTTTTGCTGTTTACATGAACAAAGAGCTTTGTAATTAATGAAGGGAAAGAATAAAACAAAGAAAAGATATGTGACATCTTTAATAGGTTGTTTTTATGTGGTTTGTAAATGCCGCAGAGTTAGACATGATGCAAAAATTATAGCTTGGGCAGTCATCGCTGTTACAGATCTACACTATTTATCCACATTTAACACAGCTGTAATATGTAAGAGTAATTAAACAACATACATAACACCACATTTTCTTGGCTTTTCCATGCTTTTGCTTTCCTCTCGTGGAAGGAGGCACCTTTAAGAATCACATCTCATGACACTGAGGGTAGGAAGGGATAATCAGGCATTCTTTTTTAGCACTCCACATTGCAAACACCAGAAATAGACGACCACCCACCTAAAGATAAAACTCCGGCTGTTATTCAGTAAAATCTTTACAGGGTTTTGCCCCTCATCTTTCAGGAAGGTTGTTTTAATTACAGAAGCCTAATGAGCACAATGCCTTATGCATAATCATCTCCCACTTTTTAACCAGAGTCCACATTTTTTCCACTTCCACATTTCAGAGACCTTCTGTTCCGATTCCTACAAATTAAGTCTAGCCGTGGCTTTAAAAGGAGCCCTAAGCCGCAGGATTTAAGTTACATTCAAATTACTAAGCTTTACCTCCATCCCTCCAAATCTATATGTTAAGGAAAACAGCTGTGCCCAGTTTAGCCCACCACCCACTCAGTCCTTAAAAAAAGAAAGAAAAATCTTCTGCAGCATGTAGTTTTCCATCCACCTTCTCCATTCTTGTTTTTTCTCCAGAACTTCGCCCAGATCTCATCCACGGACAGTCTCGTTTCGCTTGCGCTCGTCGGCCCTCAGAGCTGCCGGCTAAGCTTCTGCGCCTGCCGCTCCTTTGCATTGAAGGCATACTTTGTGTCTTGTAGCTGTTCTATAATCTCCTTGGCCTCCTTCATCTCCACGCTGAGCTGGTTGTACTTCTCCACCAGCTCCTGGTTCTCTCTCCGGAGCTCCACCACCAGCTGGCTCAGCTCCTCGCTCTGCTTCCCGCATTGCAGTTTAAGCTGCTCCATCTCCGAGAGCGTCTCCTCCATGCGCTTCACCAGGCTCTCCAGCTTCTCCTTCGACATCTTGAAGGTTTTCTGACCTTAGGTGGACTTTCTTTTTTTCCAAATTCCTTTTGTAAAACGTTTAATATGATTGTGAGTGCTAGTTGCCGGATCTGGAGTGTTATGGGAAGTCTTATCGACACTTTGTTGGGCAGACGTCCCTCCCTGAGCAGTAATCTACTTAATCGACTTATCTCTGGAAACCTCCAAGGCACACAGGCGGTACACAAGGCTACAGCTTCTCTGCCTAAGTCCACTCCATGCAGAGGATGAAGGTGATTGACAGATCACCTCGGTTCACTCTGTAGTCAGCAAACAAGCTTAAAGGCCTACAAAGAAATGTGACGTCCACCTGAAAGTCCCAACCCGCTCTCTGTTTGGACCATCTTTACTCCTTTCACTGTATGTTCAAGGCTCAGTTTGGCATTGTCCTCATATCAATCTGCTGAAAATAGAAAGGCCTCCCAAGATTACCTGTAATGTGAACCAAATACATTACCTGTTATGAGTGCCAACCTATCCTGGTTCTCTGGTGAATTTACACAGGAATTATGCTAAAGCTTAAAGTCCTCATGAGTAGCAAAGTTTGAATAGTTTCACATTCAATTAGCCATGATTGACATCATTCATTTATCAGTTTAAAATCACAAATTCAGAAATCATTAAATTCTCCAAACATCATTCGAATCAACAGGAAGGGAAACAACATAGAAGATTATGTAAATGCGTCGCCCCCTGGGAAGACGAAATCTGAAGCAAGGATTATCTCATCTGGGAAGAAGGCCTGAACGGTTTTAAGTGCATCCTGCAAATTAATCTCAACAGGTGCCTGGAATTGACGCGAGGCGAAATTATGGAATTAACTCTGTGGCTGTTCGATAGCTGGCCAGCAGGATTCTCAGGGAAGAAAGAGGCCTTGCTGAGGGCTTGTTAGGTAAGTCTCAGCATGAGGCTGAAAATTCTGGGTAAACTGCCATACTGTGCCACGGTCCAGGCCAGTGGGGCCAAACAGTCCCCATGGTGACTGCTAATGCGACCGGCGCTCCAGACGACGGGCAAACAGGGCCCGTCAGCCAGTTGGCATCATGGGACGGCGAGTGCGGGATGCCAGTGTACCGGCATGCCAAGGAATTTCCACAATGTTCCCACCGTCTGCTGTGCACCAGTTCCAGCGAGGGCCGGTCCACTGGTAATCAGTGCAGATAAGCAGTATTTGGTAACTGTGTGAAAGTATGGTATTAAACCAGACGCAGAGGTGTTGGTCTGTGCCAGATCCTGACCTTTGACCTTTGTGCGGAGGGGGCAAAAGAAGGGAATGTATAAAGTATGCGCTGTTCATGTTACGGCACATCTGAGTGCTGCTTAACTTTAAAAGGAAGCAAGTTTTTTACCGTATATCAAGTTATTACCTGGGACTTAAATGGAGTTCAGTCATTCTCAACGTCTTTACAATTATCTGTTTACAGCTGCTGGCAACTTCATCCTCTAATTGCTTCCATCTTTTCAATCTTTTGAAAGTCATTTAACTTTCTGCACATGGATAAAACCTTTATTTTGTCAGGTTGTTTCCCAAATCCCCATAAAACCGCAATCAAGCCCAAACCCTTAATGTAAAACAAATTATACAAATTCTTGGTGTTTAAGGGGCTTTTGGAAATCCTGATGTTTTCCAATCTGGATTTCAGCCACACCACAGCACTGAAACGGTTCCCTTCTAGGTACTGAATGACAGGAATCTACACCCATAGTGAAAGAAGTACGCCGCTGGTTCTGATTGACCCAGTTGGCCATAACATGTTATCAGACCGAAGGGGAAACTGGGTGGGAATCTCCAGTCTGGCTCTGAACTGGTTTGAATCCAACTTGAAAGGGTCTACGCCCATTGTTCTACTCAAAAATTACATGCAGAGTCCCCCAAGGCTCAATTTTGGGCCTCCTATTGTTAATCATCGACATGCTTTTATTAGCTCAGATCATTGCAGGTGCAGGTTTTCTTTCTTATTCTATTTCCTATATTACGCACACTACATTCAGCACAGTGAGTTAGCTTTTATATCTAACTTTCTTTAAAGTTGTCTCCGTTATGGTACTCTTGAATGTGTTCTCTGCAATCAGCTACAGCCAATGTCACTCTACCCCAACTCAGCGGTCTTTGGTAATCTATTTCCATAATAATTGTGTATAATAAAAAGCACCTACCATTTTACTGAATATAGGGTTTTCTTATTCTCTGATGTTCTAAACCCCAGAAGAGCTCTAATTAGGGTTTTCACTGGAGATAATCCAAATACTGTGGATTATCTGTAAAAGTGTTGCTATCCTTGGTAATGATCTCTAAAGTCGAGCCTTGATTGTTTCAGGCCAAAAACTCTTTAGCGATCTTGTGTGGTTTTTCCACAATCTTCAATCTTTGGTGATTCTGTAAACAAGTTTCTTCCACCAAACCCTGGAAGGACTCAAGTTGGCCTAGATACAAAGCAGATTGTTGGGAATCCCCATGCTGCTTGGTAAAACAGTTGATTACTCTCATGTTTTTGTCGCTGTGAAAACGAAACTGAAATCAGTCAGCAACTGCAAAACTCTGCACATCAAGCTGCAGAAAAACAAGCCATTATGATCCTGTTTCTGTTTCATTTTTTTTATTAAAAAAAAGAAGAAAATCTGAATCAGAATAACCTGGCATAACACATACACATTTGAAGGACAGGAGGGAAAAAAAAGCCAGTCACCCAACACCTTCCCTAAAAAAATTAAAGAAAAAGAAAAGACGCAGTCCAAGAACAAATTTTACTGTGTTGTTCTTTCTAGGGTTCGTCTCTCTGCAAGCATGAAACTTGAGTGCAACAACAAAAGAGCAATCAGTGCAGCTGGTCCACATTATCTCATTCAACCTATCCACGGTTTGCTTTTTTTTCCTTTTCAATGTACACTCAAGCTTTTTGTTTGGTTTTATAAAAAAAAAACCAGTTCAGCTAATAAGACCTGCTCGGTTCAGATCATTTCATCCAAAAATGTTCACAGATTAACCATCAAATGAATCTAGATCTACTCCAAACAACAAAATTTCACACCAAGTGTCGTCAAATGTTTACAGATTGTATAATCTGGCAGGAACCCAGTTAGCAATTCAACCCAAAAAGCTCATCAGCACATTTTGAAAAGAAAAAAACAACCAAAAAAAACTCGACATTAACTGTGTGTAGCTGAAAATATTTCAGTGTTCGATGTAGCATAGTTCCAAACAGCACCAGGCGAGCATCATGAGGGCAGCTGTAGCCTAAAGGTTTGGAGTTTGTGACCAGATGATCACAGGTTACAATCCCTGGACAGGTTGTGGAAAAAAGAGACATTATTTATGCATGAAAATGAAATCGGGATGAGAATGAAAAATAAAAAGCATGTCCCTGTCACACATGATGACAGCTGGGATAGGCTTCCCGCACACACAACAGGAAGAAGCGAGAATAGACATCAAATGAATCAATTTCTGTCACACAGTAACAACAACATTGAAATGCCCTTGAGCAAGGCACTGAACCTCCGACCGCTCCAGCAGAACTGCTCATTGGCTAACGTGGCTAACGGTTTTTCGAGTGCGAGCGTGTTGCCATGCAACCCTTCCTCCCTCTTCGTGTTGTGAGCTTAAATGTGACGGAAAGGGCAGAAAACGTGGTGAAATTTAATCTTAAAGCAGAATTTCGCTTTTTTTTTTAAACCTTGGGTCTGTTTTCATCTTTACTTTCATACATGTGAGTGAATGAGAAAGGAACGTTCAAGATCGCTCCAGTATTTAGCCGGGCAGGCGGCTAGCAGCCCATCTAATGATAAGTATTGAGCAACTGCTCCTGTGTAAGTTCGCCCTAAAAACATGCTTTTTTTCCCACACTGAAGTGCTCTGATAGTCTCAACGAGTGTCCGACAACGTACTAGAGAGGAGAAATGAATGAAAGGATCTGTATTAGGTGGCAATCGCCAGGTTTTCTTATGTTTTTGGTGTCTTTGTCCAAATCTCGCTGGATTATCCCGGAATAACGCGATAACTCACGTCAAAACACCGGTGGGACATTCCACTACTTACACCAAATAATAGAAATCACCAGCTCATACAGGTCACTTGGACACTTGTTGAGACTATCAGAGCACTTCAGAGTGGAAAACAAGCTTGTTTTTAGAGCAAACTTATGCAGGAGCGGTTGCCTGATACTTACCATTAGCTGTGCTGCTAGGTGCCTGCCCGGCTAAGTACTGGAGCGATCTTGAACGTTCCTTTCCCCATCACTGACATGTATGAAAGGAAAGATGAAAACAGACCCCAGGTTAAAAAAGGCTTCGAATTATTATTATACCCGGCGGAAGCAGCAGGCGGGTTTGTGGGTGTAAATCAAGGAAATAAAAAGGACAATTTGAACTTTTCTTCCCAGCGGTGAGGAAAGCACGCTCTGGTGACTGACATCTCATACACAATCAAACTACACATTTCTATGGTTGCATCGCCGCTGACCCCCTGTGAGCTTCACAAGGGCCTCGTCATGCCGGGTTTAGTTTCTCATGGTTTCCACAAGTAAGAAAAAGATTAACTTGTGACTGGAACGATGTTTGATTAAAGTCTCTGAAGGGAAATTCATGAAACAGTGTCCCTTCTCTCACTAGCTACAACCTTGGTGTCCCTGAGGAAGGCACCTGCAGTAAAGCCTCAGATGGAGAAGACTGTGGTTGGACTGGGCAGCTCACAGTCCAGATCCAGATATGAATGCATGTGGATATGAAGCAGGGATCTGAGACTGGCTCTTTAAAGCTTCCCTGCATAAATAAGCATAAAAGATTCCCACCAAGTCTGGATCGTGCCTGAGGCTGCTGGTTGACAGACAAACTGAAGCCGAGGTCCCGCATTGGGCGAGAAGAAATGTCACTTCCTGGTTTAAAAGTGAAATAAAATACCCTCTCTTGGCGCCAGCGAGAAAAGAAGAGCAAAAACAAGTTGTGTCCCAGCATCATGACTTCTTAAGAGGGTGTGTGTTTGTGAAGGGAGGGGGGTACGAGGGGCTGCTGCATCATTCTTTGTTTCCCCCCTGGCTGTGAAGGGAGTGCTCTCGTCTTGTAGGCCGCAGAGCGATGTGGGTGAGGCGTTATCGGTCCTGCTAAATGTAGAACTGGTGCAGCGCCAGCTTGTCCATGAAGGGCCGAACCAAGTTGTCTGTGGCGAAGTAGAAGACCAGGCCGAAAAAAATGGAGATGGGTAGAGCGGGCAGCGCTTTCTTGAAGATGGCGAGGAGGAGCAGGGTGAGACACAAGCCCTGCGGGGTGCGAGACAAACAGAGGAAATAGCACAGTGACTGATTTTGTTCCAAACAAACTCATCTCCGAAGACAAAAAGACAAAAAAAAGAACAGATGGTTAAACAGTGGAGTGGTTTACATAAAGTGAGGTTAGATTTTGTGCCGCGAGACAGAGATGAGGGCTGCGGTGACATGAAAATAAGCAGCCGGTCACTCACAATGAGGATAGCGACGAAGCAGGCGAGCGTGGTGTTCCAGTCGCCGCTGGCTCCGGCCGAGGCCTTTCCCACCAGCATGCTGTAGAAGATGAAGTCTCCCAGCCCAAGCTTGACGCCCCCTGACAACACAGGAGGTCACCGCATTCAGGGTGTGTTCAGTTCAAACGCAGTCCCAGCTCTGCCCCACACCCTCCAGCCTCCCTGCAAACCCTCTCTCAGCTGTAATTACCGTTAAAACAAGATCTCCGACCCCGTATTTACTGGAGATTGGAGCAAAACAGCAGGCAGCCTAAATTACGCCGACATGAAACCTAGCAATTGCCATGAATAATTGTTTCCTAATCTGACACAAAAACTGTAGCGTTTGCACACGCATGCATTTCACAGAAAACCTAAAACATTCCTGGAACGTTTCATGTGTTCGGGGAGTAGAAGACGAGGATGATTACAAGCTGGGAGGAGAGAATCTGAGATTTACAGACCTTAATGACTCATAAAACTAACTATTACCCCCAATCTGATGCTAGTATTTAATACAGTATGTGATACAACAGGAATAAAAAATAAACATATGAATTAGGGCTGTCCCGATACCACTTGTTTACCAACGAGTATCGGCTGATACCCAAAACGATACTTACATATTGTTATGTTCAAAATATTGTGTCAAACCTCACCTCAAAACCTTAAGGTGTAACTGATAAAGTCCACAACAGAAGGTGTGAGAAAAACTGACTCATTAATAATTAAACAATGAGTTAATTAGAAATAAATTTAAAGACTTTGTGTAACACGTGGCACATTCACATTTCTGTTGTAAGAAAAAACAACCTGAGTAAACCCTGTAGAAAAAGAAATAGGGAGATCTCATACAGGGTGTACCAAGCTGGCTGGTCAGGTGAAAGGGTTGGATAGAAAATCTTGATCTCCTGGCATCGGCAACGGTATCAGCATATTTTAAGCATGCCGATCCTGTCCGATCTGTGTTTTTTTGTTGCTGATACTGATACCGGATGGGGACAGCCCTAATATAAATGAAGATTGTGAGGAAGCTCCGCATCCTGCACTCACTCTCCTCGTCGTCCTCTTCAGCAGGGGGACGGGCCGACGGCATCTGCTGGATCTCCCTCCTGCTGTCCTCGGTGGACTGGAGCGGCCCCAGCTGATGCTGCTGCTGGTTGACCCAGGAGGAGGTGAAGCCTCCGTCGTCCTGGGACAGACCGGAGGGTGCCGGGGATGCCACCGCTACAGATGAAGCAGGTCCGCCAGATTAAAGCTCAGTCACACATCCTGAACTAACGGCATCGTCTCCGAGCTTTCACTCACCTTCTGGAGTGTCTTGTTGAGGCGAAGCGGCTTCTGTTGAGTTCGACTTTGGCCTGTCGGTGTCGGCCATGTTGACGAGCCACACCATCGTAGCTGGGGGAAGAGCGGCTCAGTGAGAACACAGGAGGTGGTGGCGGCGACTCGCTATAAATCATCTTACCTGAAGTCTTTCTAGTTTTATACATTTATTTATTTTATTTGTTACCGTTTAACTGACGTGTACAGCACTTTGTGACAACTGTGGTTGTTTTAAAGCACTTTATAAATAAAGTTCAGTTGAGTTTAGTTGAGTTTTAAAAATACAATCATGGGCCAATTTATTAGGTCCAACCTCCTAGTACTGGGTCAGATCCATTTTTTATTTTACATTCAGAACTGACTTAACTCTCAGTAGCATTGATTCAACAAGGTGTTAAAACCAGTCAGAGACAATGTTACAGGAATGCATATATACTGGGTATTCATTTTTTTTATTGATATTATTGTTTCAATATATTATTATTCTACTCCTTTACTTGTGTCTTATTTATTTCCAGTTGTTGTTTTTTTTTTAAGTTATATTTGAGGTTAAGTTTTGGTTGTTCAATACACATTTTATTTTAAATAAATGAAAAAACGTACATTAATCGTGATCTCAATATCAATCAAAATAATTGTGATTATTACTTTTTTCATAATCGTCAAGCCTTACGATACGCACAAAATTTTGTATCTCGATTTTCATGCCAGATATCTCGATATCAATACGAATATGACTACGGGTTTGGTGAAAACCAAGTATTTTTCAGTAAAGTACAAACTTCCAGAGCGTTACATGCAGGACGGGCCACAGGAAAATCTATATCATTTATATTGTTGCTTTTTCAATATAAATATCTTGAAGCCGAAGTGGGACAAGAAAATCTCCCCACACACTATTACACCAACAACAGCATGAAGTGTTGATCCAAGGCAGGAAGGTGTTTTGTGTTCAGAGATGCTACTCTGCATTGGAACCAGTGCTTATTGGACTTCCTGTTGCCTTTCTATCATCTCTAACTAGTCTACCAATTGTCCTCTGACATCAGTAAAACATTTTGGTCCAGACAACTGCTGCTTAATGGATATTTTCTTTTTTTCAGACCATTCTCTGTAAACCATAAAGATCGTTGTGTATGTGTTAAAACCACAGTAAATACAACAATACCACATAAACAACAAGCAATTGAGCAGGTGTACCTGGTAAAGTGACCATTTTGTTAGACAAAGCATCTTTGAATTTTTTAAAGGTTTTGGGGGGTTGTCTTATTTGAATAATGCATTAAAACAGCAGATCAGAATGTTAAACACAACTGAGTAAAAGCTGAAGAAGAAAATAAGTGAGGTGAAGAGTGAAAAGTTTGGAGGTGTGACTGATGTAAAGTTTAAGCATAAAAAGCCTCAATTGCAAGAAAGAGATGCCAACATGCTGACTGGGTTGCAGAGGTTGGGTGATGTGTAATTAAACCTGCACTCATAAACAGCATGTATGTAAGCACTTTTAACTTCGGTATCTTTTCTTTAGAACAAGTATTCACAATTATTTTATTTTAATCTCCATATTTATAGCAATTAAATGTTGATATTGATGAAATAGCATAAGACTGGTGTCAGTGAGCAACTTACAGGAGTAGATAAGAGCTGGGAAAATGGGTTCATTTCTCTCCTGGGCCGTCTCAACAAGGATCCTCAGAGGTCCTTTAGGACAGAGCACCGCCAACAGATCTGAGAGGGAAGAAGACAGAAGTCAGATAAGCGACATAAACCAGGAATCAAACGGTCTGAGACGTGGCATGCGTGATAACATCCAGCCGTTTCTGGCTCTGCTCTTCTTCTTCTTCTTTTGAAGGGCTGATTAAAGCTTTGCTTCCTCTTGTAATGCACCAAAATAAACTTCAGTTGGGGATCTATTCTTGCTCAACTCCCGTTTGCCAGTTAATTTAGTTTTTTTCCACGAACGAATAAAGGGAACTGCCACGCTGACTAGAAATTATACTTGGCGTTACACCCTTCAAATGAAGATGAGATCATTCAAAAGCCTGATGAAATCAGCTGGAGTGGATTTCAAACTTAATAAGGATCCAGTTTCATATCTGCACAGCAGGTAATCTGATCATGTGACCCACTGGTTCAGCTCCAAACTTGGCCCAAACTTCTGACCCTCACTAACTTTTCAGATCAGTCTTTCTGTAACTATCTTAAGTCTTGAGACACATCCTTCCTCTGAGCTGCCAATGATGTCAACACTTGTTACGCTGGTTCTAGTGAAAAGAAGGGAAAAATGAAAATAAATGCAAACCATAGCTGCTAAAAACTGGAGTATTAAAAGATAATAATCTGTCTTTTGGTTCATATTTGCCCAGTTCTTCCCAGACAGTGTTTGTGGCCAAAAGAAGAAGGATGTACATCGTATCTAAACTATCTGTGTTTCTGTCCTTTCATCAAGTCCAAGTGCTAAAAGGAACCAGATGACTGAACGGTGGTGCATGAAACCGCCTTCAAAGATGCAAAAAAAGCTTGAGCTTTCATGTTTAAAAACACACAAAGGTCAAAAGTAGATGACAAGTTTTACCGTAGACAGATATGACGGCTAATATGAGCCAGGCGGTCCACTCTGGCAGATACTTGATGAAAACCAGGGCCATCAGGGCGCTGATCATGATGAGGTAGGCCTGCTGGAGCCGCAGAGGTCCTTTCCAGTGAATACACATCATGCCCACCACGCCGAAGTTCCAAATTATTATCGCCAAGGTGAAGTAGTCCATGGCCACGTTGTAGGTCTTGAAAACCTCACTGTTAGAAAGAGCAGAACGATGTTAATAACAATCCCACTCATGCAGACACACAGATAAAAACAATTTCCGTGTCGGGCCGTGTGACTTACGTGAGGTAGATGTAAGAAAAGAAGAATAGCAAAAGGAGGGAGGAGAGGAAGAGCCAGCCTTGTATCACCTGAAAAGTTTAAAATGCAGAGTTGTAGAGGCTGAATGGTGGAAGACCAAATATTTGTCTCCAATGTCATCTTAAACAACAAAACAACTATGATGCCTAGACTTCACCACAGAGCAGGAAGAGTTTTGACAGAAGTTTTTTTTGTTTGTTTGTTTTTTTACAAAAACCCTTAATCAGTTTCATGAACATGTTTGCAGGCGGCTAAATTATTTGCACCACTCCTCTTAGATTTCTGAATCTGTCTGTAAGCTGAAAGGATGTGTCGGCTGGCTTTACTTTGCAGGAAAATGGTCATAAAATGGTCAAAACTTCCAGGCCATGTGCACACACAGTGCAAGAAAATGAGAAATATCAAACACAAAGACAAATGTAAAAATAAAACATAATTATATGAGCACTGACATGTCCACGTTTCGGATTAATACTTTAGTATGTTTTGAAGCTCAATCTATTTTTTAATAACCAAGTCAATCAAAATTAATTATTTTTTTATTCTTACTGTATGAAAAATAATTATATGAACGGCCTCTGAGTTTCACAGAAATGTGTGCTTTTGAATAAAGTTAATGTTCATGTACAGCATCTTTTATCTTCTCAATGCAACTCTTAAAGTTAAAAACCCCAGAGAAGATTTTTCTTTAAACCGTCTCTTTTATACCCTCTGTATTTAGACTTAATTTTAAAAAAGAGGAGTCAGTAAGCTCATTTAATCACTCTTCTGCAGCTCAGCACGCTCCTCCTCTGAAATGTAATTACCCGTTGCTTCAACGCAGACTGCCACAGTTTGGATTTGATTGTCTGGAAAGTTTTGTCTACACGTTTCCCTGAATCCAAACCATACACATAATGGGTCGTAATTATAACTGGATGGCTCATAATGCAAACACAAACTGCATTCTGCCAACGTAACCATCTGTCATTATCACCTTTTCATTGCTCTGCCAGTCTATGTATAGATTCCCTTGGCTCAATGGACTGAGATGCTTTCCCCTCATAGCACTTCCCTCTTGGACTAACAAGCATAGAAGCTTGAAATGATGTCAGTCACTTACATAAGCAGGACGATGGGTTTTGTATTGATCCAATGTATTAAAAAAGAATTAAAATCAAGCTTAATGTACCTTGTAGCAGCGATACTTGTATAAGAGCACCAGCACCAACGTCATGACGATGATCACAGTGATCATGATGGTGGCATTCAGGATGGAGTTGACGGCTCTCTGTGCTACTGTGTCTGTGTCTTCTGGAAATGGAGTGTAGATCCTGGAGGTGAGATTAGAAAGAATAAGTAAAAAAAATCCAGTCCAGCACAAAATAATAGCATTTTTAATACATGCAATTAAGAAACATATCAGATATCATGGTTAATTATCATAAACATCTGGTTTATATTAAGCCAGCTGCTACTTCAGAAGTATTTAATTCCTCTGGATAACATAAAATAAACATGAACTGGTATGTTTATGTTTTCTGAGCCATGTCTGACTTCACACATACAGCGCATGCATGACACATTTACCCGGTACATTAACTCCACCTAGTGGCATTGCCGCTACATTACATGCCATCCCAACAACTTATAGTCCAACTGTCAAAATAAATAAATAAAACTTTTTTAAAAAGAACTCAAGCTCTTTTCCTTAACCTCATTCAAAGACATAATGAGCTTAAGGACAGATGGTAGGAGGAGGGTGGAAGGACTTAGAAAAAGATGACAGCATTTCAATGAGAATCAGACCACATTAATCTCCAGATGAGAAAATACGACTCTATGAAATGTTTTAGTCATGTAGCTTAAACAATGTATATTATATACATTACCATATAGGCTGTTCACAATAATAATAATAGTAATAATAAAAATAATAATAGGCTTCACTTCCTCTTGTCCTTATATTAATCAGATGGATGAAAATAATTAAGTGTTAGCTTTACTATAGGAAAAGCCTGTAAAAATAGGACCAAATACATTTTCTGCTGTAACTTCTCACCGTAGTTTTACCTGGATTACGGATGCAGATGAGTCTGTTGGCTATAATCTGGCATGTTTGCATCTATTACTTATAGATAGACATTAACTTACACTATTAAATAACCTAATAAATAATACTTACAATTTGTAAAAATGGTGTGCGCATGGCATCTTGGGAACAACATCTTATGTGAAGTTCTGTGTTCTGGAGTCGTCTGAAGTTTAGTTTTTTACTCCAAATGTTCTGCCATTAACTTCAACATAGCTTAAGCATCCTAATGACGTGCACTTTTCTCTATATTCACACATCCACAGAAGCAGGTGTGCTAATGGGAAATCCATATTCAGCAGGAATTTAACCCTTTGTGACTCTTATCCTCTGAATTTGAGGTACATGCTTTACTGCCTGTTATGTTCATACAGTATTTACACAATGATGTAGGGAAGTTCAGTTTTGTTTGAATGGTAATACTGGAAACATGAGCATAGTAGACAGTACAGGAAGTCACACACCGTCAACACTAACACCATTAAATCTGCGTGTTTCACTGGGAGTAGAAACACTAATGGATAAACTGAATCTAAATCACTTGTTACCAATACAGGAAAAGCTTTAAATCTGGTCAAACTACTGTCTCTTTAGATCAGTGTGGCATAACTCTGTGATCGCATCGGGCCATATAATGCACAAGTACAGTATTTTCCGTGTTAGGATTAACTGAAGCGTCCGTATGGTCGGGATATTATCTGTTGTTATACGGACATTTTTCCTACTGTGTAAAATATTTTTTTCCTTCCCTTTCAGGACAGATTCTGCTTCATTTCCTTTGCAGAAGAGGAAACGAAAGGAAGCAATGAAGCTTGACATGTAGTGAATACAAACAGCTCTCATCTCAGCTAGCATTTAGATCCTTGCAGGTCATTTCGTGCAGTCTGGACCCTTCCCAAATTAAAAAATATATACACACATCTGCATATACTGTATATATATTTAAATTAGGTTAATTATCCAGCATCACTCACAATCTCTGTCCATCGTTCTGGGTGTAGAAGCTGACAGACTTTATGGTTGCCACAACAACCACCATGCAGAGAGTCACAGGAACAAAGAGCATGATGACGTGTTTGGCCCCATATTTCAAGGTCATCTCCTCATCTTCATCTTCCTCAGTTTCCACCACCATCGGGGGACGAGGGGTTGGGGGCTGCCCGTTCTGCTCCGGGCCGCTACCGTTGCCACCACCGCCTCCTCCTCCGTCACCTCCTCCGGCCCCAGACCCTCCTCTGGACCGCACTCTGTTCTCCTGCTGCGTGGGCTCTGGGGCTGTATTAGCCTGGTGTTGGTCCTGTTGTTAGAGGGAAAACAATCACGTTAGCGTCTTTGCACACTGTGGAGAAAATGTGTGTTTAACAAAATATTTGTAGGTGTTTCTCAAATGAAAGCATAAGAAGAAAACCAACAGAGGAGCACAGTGAACAAGGAAAAAACTCTTTGATGATAAATGGGATATAAGACATAAAACATGAACTATGATGTTGATGTCGGGAATGTTGATGGGCTATTAGTGACATAAAGTTAGAGACAGTGAACCAGTGGCAGTCAAGAGTAAAGGCAGCCTTGTTTATCAATCAATCAATCAAAGTTTACTTTGCACAAAAGATTATCGACCAAAGTGCTTCACATAAAAACACCTACTGATAAAATCAGAAATAATAAAACACAGAGACATTGTTAAAAAACTGGTAAAATGAGGTCGTGGATCATTAAAAGCTGCTCTGAAGAGAAATGTCTTCAGCTTGTTCTTAAAAAGCGACCAGTCACAAATGGATCGCGGTTCTGGTGGAAGTGAGTTCACCAGTCTGCGACCTGCCACTGAGAAGGAGCCATCACCCCGTTTATATGTGGAGCGTGGGGCAGCGAGCAGATTTTCACCTGCTGAGCGGAAAGCTCTTCTCGGCTGATGTGGCTTGAGCATCTCAGGGTCGGAGGGTGCGGGGCAATTCAGAGCATTAAAAACAAAAATGCATTTCAAAATGTGAAGGGGACTGGGAGGAAAGAGCAGGTGTGACATGGTGGTATTTAGGAGGCGAACTGCAGAATTTTGAACCATTTGCTGTAGCGACAGACATTTTTATGAGACTCTGATGGATAATATCCTGCAGTAGTGCAGCATTGAGCTGATGAAGGCATGAACAGCCTTTTCCAGATCACCACAGCAGAGGATTGGCTTAACCTTATTGTGAGAAGAGGACAGTTCCTAAGATGGATCTCTGTGGTACACCAGGTAGAAACAGAGCTGGGGACGACAGCAGGTCACCAATCATGACAGAGAAGGTCCTGTTCGCTAAATAGGACCCAAACCGCTGCAACGCTGCACCCCGAAGACCAACGTGTTGTGCTAAGCGAGTGACGAGGACTGAGCGGTCCACAGTGTCAAATGCAGCTGTGAGGTCCAACAGCACAGACAGAATGGGCTTCGTGGAGTCTAGCGAGAGAACAATATCATACTCGGAGCTGTCACGACACCTGAAAATGGGTTTTAATTTTTCAAACAAATAGTTTGTTTCTACAAATGACTGTAGCTGGACAAGCACAATCCTTAGTAGAACTTTTGATAGAAATGGGAGGTGAGATACAGGTCTGACGTTTGGACAGAACAACAGCGTCAAGACCAGGTTTTTTTAAGAAGAGGCCTGACCGCTACATGCTCACATAAGGATGACAGAAAACCTGGAATCACACAACTATGCAGAAATACAGGAGACAAGGACCTACTGCATCAAAGGTGGAACAATGTCCTGAGGACAGATGTTGGAATTCAGAAAGCTGAGATGGTGTTAGTGGCTCAAACACGTCAAATATCACCAGAGATGTTGGAGCGACAGATGACTGAACGACTTTGTTTAAAAAGAACTTCAATCTTCGCCCGTCCTATTTCCTTCATATCCTGCAAGCCACTACGTAAAAATCCCTTTAGCCATCTCCATAATCACAAGAGAGACAGAGAATGTAATGTTTCAGTGCAAGAAAGCCCAGGTGTTTTAAGCTGTCTGAATCTGCCATATAAACAGTCTAAATCCACCTCTTTATAATCCACCTGTCTGCATACAACCTGGATCAATGCTTATGTAAACAAGCGTATTCTGTTGTTACTAAAAACACATTACAATCTAAGGCTTAGCTGTAAAAAAAAAACTTCCAAAACTTGGCTCTTCATTTCTTCAACCTCAGAAGAAACTAAAACATAAGATAAACACCACGCGGTGGCCAATTCTTTTTTATTTATTCATTATGTTTTTAAAAAGCCAAAAATAAAAGTCAGATCATTGGTACAGTAACTGGCCTTGGGTCATCTATTTATTTTGGAGCTTAACTGGCTCAATAGCACAGCGCTTGCTTCGATTCACCCCTAGGATCTGTCCCATTAGAACAAAGTAACAGGGAAAAAACTAAAAAGTATCTAAACTAAAGATTTCCTGACTAGAAAACAAGTTTAGGCTTGCAGAATTGAAGGTATAAACCAATCTAACAAGTTACAGAGAAATCTAAGAAAGAGGCATCTTTAGAAATGAGCAGTAAGAACTGTCTTAAACAGGCTGCTGTGCAAAATGACCTCACTCTTTGGTATGCTCTTCCACCCTGGGAATAAGGCCACTACTGGTCCCAAGTTCACATGAGATAAAGACTATTTCACTGTATTAGTGTTAGATTAACCAGTGTTTCAATAACACTGCAACAATGCATCAAAGTACGAATTAACTGCAATTTCATAGAAATGAGGTAAATAGAAATGTTCTGCAGATTTTCATCACCAAGTTCAGCTGGTTT
The DNA here is from genome assembly GCA_036024015.1 of Craterocephalus amniculus. Classification (NCBI taxonomy): domain Eukaryota; kingdom Metazoa; phylum Chordata; class Actinopteri; order Atheriniformes; family Atherinidae; genus Craterocephalus; species Craterocephalus amniculus. Next base: position 7,873 of record JAVQJG010063527.1, on the reverse strand, counting down.
ACAAGGTTTAGGGTTGTTACAAGACATCAGGCAGTAAACAGGAACTTTGACTCTTTCTATCAGTCGGGGTGGAAACATCTTTATTTACAGGAACAGCTAAACAGAAAGAATAAATGCAGCATTTAAGTTTCTAATGTTGCTACCCTTGTCACTTTTAGAGTTTAATTATCATGCTGCAGACAAATTAATCTACTGAGTCAGTAAATTTGTTTTTATTCCAGATCACTGTGTCGTGACCATTAATGGTAGCAAAGGCAAAAAAATAAACATAAAAAATTTAGGACATTTTTTCAACAGTTCATGACGTCACAAGTTGACTGAAACAGTGCGCTCTTTCACCACAACCTGGTCATGGAAACTCCTGGCAGAACACAGTGAAAACTGTTGGGTAATCATTACCCAATGCATAAACAGACAGGCAGAAATAGCTTCAGAGCAGCTGTAACACACATGATTTCATACTCACCATATTGCTTTCAATATCCTCTACATTGTTCGCCATGGTTGGCTTGGATGACACTTGTCCTCACATGCAAACAAAACTCTTTTACCTTGACAAAAGAGGAGGAAAAAACATAAATTTATCCTTGTGATGCCAGAAATAAATAGAGCAAAAGCATAACTTAAACAGCAATGAATCCCATTGAGGCTGAGAACTAAAAAAGTTTCATGTATTCATCAGATTATAAATGTAAACCAGGAAGTATTTGATCTGAAACTGATTGATTAGGCAGATTTATTACTGGGTGTAACCCTGCAGCAATAACATCTATCAGCATTCAGCATCTTCAGCGAGCTCTTCTTAAGCTTCACTGCATTATAATCACCATCATTCATAAAAATCAGATTTATAAATAACTCTGAATAAGCTTCCGTTATCACTAATCTAATCTCATCTCATCTATTGATGGAATGTAAAGTTCATGGTACTAATAAAACAATCGGAAAGCATATTACTTTGATTTTTGCTCAACGGCTACTGGGTAGGCGCTCAGCTACATAGTGATAATACAAGGGGGTAGATATTAAATAAAGGGGTTATAACGGAAATGATGTAATTGTATGATATTCTTATAAAGGTATTTGGAAGTTGCAGAATGGCTACTATAGCTAGTCTACGTTAGCCAACAATGTCATTACGGCACATCAAGTAGCGGCCAAGCTAGGCGGCTAGCGCTGGATAACCCACGATGCTAATATTAAATGTAGTTCTTAAAGAGCGGCCAAAGAATAACCACCCTTACCTACTACGAACAGTAGATATCTTTTTAAATTTAGCACAGCCGAGTAGGTCTGAACCCCGGTTACTCCTTCTTCTTTGTTGTTCCTGTCTTCTCACAGAACATCCGGTTGCATCTGTATTACTTCCTGCTCTCATAGGTTGAGGGAACGTTCAAGAGCACAACTGTAGGGTTTATTTACAGAGTTGATCAATTTTATTTATATTTATACATTTCTAAAAATGTAAAATTAGACCGCACTTAATGCGCATATAATTACTATAACAAAGTTCTTTAAACCAACGGTTATTCCTCCGAAATCTATTAAAACACATTTCTAACATCAGTTTAGTTTATTAGAGGCTCTTCTTGTGTAAGTTGTTCTTCCGGTGTCAAAGGTCATCTGGCTGAGAGGGTGCTTGAAGAGTCGCAGGAATTCGATTGAAAACGACTAAAAAGCAAATAAAACCATGGTTCGTACATATTTATACAATTCATTCATGAAAGCAACTTTTTATATTTTTGTTTTATTGTATTTAAATTCACAATGACGTTTAGTAAAGACGGTGTGTCTTTGCTAACAGGAGTTAGCATGAATATGTAGCACGTATTTAGCAGTTGCAGCGGATCTCGCTGGTTAAACACATCTTCAGTGTAACCGGGTTATGGAGGCGATTATTAAATCGTTTATTAATTAATTAGTAGTTTAACTAGCATAAATGATCGTTTTGAGTTTTGTTTAAAACAGTTCGCTAAGTCGAGGACGCTGCAGCTGTTATGTCCTTCTTGCTTTGTTGGATACTTGACGTGCTTTGAAAATGTTGTTTCTTGAAATGTTTTGATAAATAAAACGAAAATTATCTTAAAATAAAACGAGTTAGTATGTTGTAGTTTATAGTGATATGATACATAAAGAAAGTAATTTGTACTGTCCCTAAAATATCCTCACACACAACTGAAATAGATGTATTTAGCTTGAACCAGACATGCAAGTTATTAATTATGAAACTATAACTATATACATCTTATTTCACAGTCTCACACTATTCTGTTGGTGCAGCCCACGAAGAGGCCAGAAGGACGGACATATGCTGATTATGAATCCGTCAACGAGTGTATGGAGGGTAAGCTGATGGTAGTTTTCTGCATTGCCTGTTTCAGATACTATTTGTAGGTGAACATGATATTATTAAAACCTGATATGGCGGTATTTTTTTCTTACATTTAGATTGCGCAAGCATTGCAGCTATGTTTCCCTATTTGGGAAGTTTCCAGTGAATTAATGTGACGTTTTTTTTTATGTATGTATTCATTGCATTAAGTGGCCATTTAACAGCAAGATGTCTCATATGTTGTATTTTCTCTTCTGTGCAGGGGTGTGTAAAATGTATGAGGAGCATTTGAAGAGAATGAACCCCAACAGTCCATCAATAACGTATGACATCAGCCAGCTGTTTGACTTCATCGATGACCTGGCTGACCTCAGCTGCCTGGTGTAAGTTTAAAAGAAATAAATGAAATATCGAACTGGTTGGTGTATACTGCAAATGATTGCAGGGTTCTGAACTGGTTGTTTTTTAACACGGTGGTCAGACTCTTTACAGGTGATACAGGCATCTGTATAAACATAAAATCCAACCTTTGTTGTGTGTTTATTTTCTTGTTTCAATGTTTTTCTTCTTCTGAACTCTTACAGAAGATACTGGTACACAGGTCAGGAACTGGATTCTAGACCAGTTTGTCTACTTTAGTAAATTCAGTGTGGTCCCGTTTCACTTGGACAAACATGTTTACATGTGTTTTAAAATGTCAGTTTTAGTGGGACAAATGATGATTTTATTTTCTAATATCATGCAAAACATTACAAAAATCTAGATTTAGCTCCTGTTCAGGCGTGGTTTTAATACGGATAATAATGATTTGATATGATTTATTAAGGCGACTGGCTGTTGCTAAACACTACGGATAATCTTTTTAAGTGATTTGAACCCTGGTAAGCTAGCTTCATCATTCAAAACGTTCATTTGACTTTGATGTCAAGTTGAGTAAAATGCTGTTGTACTTCTCTCGGTTGGTTGACGTTGATAACACCTGCTCCACCCAGCTGCTTCCACTAGAGCTGAAAAGTCCAGACACATGGCAGTTCCGTGTCTTTACGTAGTGAAACTAGTCAACTCTAATAAAAACAGTATTCAACATCGCTGTTTCAACTAATGGACCAGTTCAGATCGACTTATAAGAATCTCATAACAATCTGGACACCAACATGTTCTACACCAGACATTTTGTACATTTTGACTCAACACTGATGTATTTCAGAGTTTTTTCCTCAGTTTGGGGATGATCACCTGTTCATCAATGCACAGAGACAAGACAACTTTACTCTGTGGGGTTTTTAACGTTAAATTGATTTAGAAAATGCTTTAATTCAGATATTTAGTGTGGAGTGAAGAGTAGTTTTTGAAGTTACCTACAGACAATGGTCTGCTACACAACTTCTTTTCTCCCGGTAACTAAACAACTTCTTAGCTGAAACTGATGTTTTTCCTCTTCCTGTGTGCTACAAGGAAAGAAAATCTTTCTTATGCTTTTGGGTAAGGAGTGGCTTCCTGGGAGAAACGGTGTGTGTCCACTGCAGCTGGACCAAAAGAAACGTTAAAAGTGAATAACAGAATTTTTTATGCTGGCTCAGATATCGTGCCGACACACAGACGTACCAGCCATACAACAAGGACTGGATCAAAGAGAAGATCTACGTGCTGCTTCGTCGTCAGGCCCAGCAAGCGGCGAAGTGAAGCCTGGGAAGAAGGGGAGGAGGAAGAGGAGGAGTGGGAAGTTTGAAACTTGTGTGAAACTGTTTCAAAAAATTTTTTGTTCTTTTTGCATCAAGATTTGGATTTTGTATTTTCATGTTTGATTTATAAATAAAGATTTTCATGTAACACAATTTGTAACTTGTGTCGCTTTTTTCCCCTCATTTTTGTGGGTTAAGCTTTAAATTTTGCTCTCGGTTTTGAATTTCTTTTCCTGATAAATTTGTCTCCTGATTTTTGTGTCCAACTTTCTCCTTCTGTTCGCTGTTAATGTGCTGGTAACTCGCAGATTTGGTCCAAAAATATATTTGCAAGTAATGCTTTTTTTCTAACTCTTGTGGAATAACATTACAATAATAATACAATACTAAGTCATAATAAAATATGGCTAAAATGTCTAGTGTAAAAAGCTGTTGAAGTCCAAAACAAATCTATTCACAAAGAAAAGCCTGTTTTTATTTTATTCCTCCTTTATTTTCCATTGTCTCATTCTTTCCCTCTTCTTTCACTGTTGTGTTCAGATGGGCTGTTTAAGAAATGGGGATGTATTTTGTTTTATTTTTCATTTCTGCCATGTTTCTATCACATCTTCCCGTTTTACTGTAAGAAGGCTTTCTAAATGGTAAAATGTAACATTGGCTTTGAATAAATACACATTTTAATCAAGTTGTTATCTTAAATAAGTAAAAATGTATGTTTGCGTTGTTTAGACAACAAACCAGAAGTAATTCCGTGTAGTTTGTTGTAGTTCGGTAACTAGAGAAGAGTTTATTTTAACCAGCTGTTTCAAAACTACTTTATCTCATAACTTTACTCAATCTCAACGTCATGCTTATTTTTCATTAATAAAACCTAAAACGCCCCTAGAGGTATGTTTAGTTTTTTAGATTTTCAGTTATTTGTATATAATTTATATAATCAGTCTATTTGTGTAACTGTATATGTAGTCATGTTTTAAAACATCTTACAGGTTGCTGATGCAGCTTAACAGAAAAGTGGCCTGATTTTAGCCAAAAACACCAAGATCCTGCTCCAAAGCAGATTTAAGATCATCTGTTAGTTGAAGTCAGATGAACTTGGGCTCAATGTGTTGAAATGAAGCATCACTTCTTATTTTAATCTAATATACATGTATTTGATTACTCATTTTATTTCAAGCAGACTCAAATTTATTAAGTTATTTTCAGTCCTACAAAAGCAATTCATCCCAGTTAATTCAGCTCAGTTACTCGAGATTTTCAAGTGTTTATTTCAGATCAACATGTCTTTTTTGTTCAATTTTATTGTGAGTAATATCCCTAAAATGTCTCCTGTAATATTCCTGTATAAATCAATAGTCTGCAGGAGAAATCTTTTTTTTTTTTTCTATTATTGTTATTATGCGTGTATGGTTTGGTTTGTTTGCTTATTTTCTTTTTAGCCTGACCATCTGAGAATCTATTTTCACTGTTAAGAAGAAGGAGAGGAAAAAACTTAAAAACGTAACCGGGATGAAGGAGCTCCGAGCAGCAGCGCGGAGACCCGCGAGGCTCTCGCCGCCTGATGGAGCTCGGGAGGCGGTCACTCTCCTCCTGCGGTCTCGGTGCCGAAGCTGGATCAACGTCTCTAGTTTTTTTTTTCCCTACCTTTGTGTTGTGATCGCAGCCTGTTTCTCACACCCACTCCGGTGCCCCCCTCCCCTCCGCACCCCTCCTCCTCCCCACCTCCATCCCACCATACCCTACCCTACTCTACCCCATCCACCACCCCCTCCGCCACCCCCTCTCCTCCTTTTAGCATCTGAAAAGACCACTGAGTGAGAATCGATGGCGCAGAGGCCCGCTTGACAGGACAATAAACCACAAAGAAGGGGTGAGTTTTTTTTCCCCTCAGTTGATTTTTTTTTTTTTTAATTGCGGAATTACTCTTAATAGCGCAACGAGCGATGAAGGAGGCTCGCGTGGAAATTATATTTAACACAAAGCAATCTTTTGTTAACGCGATATGATTTACATCAGGCGTCAGCTGCTGGTCCCATTCAGGGGAGGGGGGGTTAAAAAATTTTTTAAATGAAGACTGGAAAGGAGCAACGAGCGGATCGACGTCCTGCATCGTTTTTTGAGGGGGGGTGTAAATGTAAAAGCAGCACATTCACCTTACGTAACCTATGGATGCATCACAGGAGCCGGTCCCGCTGCCGCCACCGCCACGGAGCAGCGTGGGTCTGCAGCTTTAGATGAGGGTCGGCTGCGTGGATTTCATTGGGCGATGCGGTACCTTTAGGGGTGTTAATGCGGTTGTCTCGGTGTAAACAAAACATGTCAGCAGAGGGAGGTTCGCCTTGTTTTTTTTGTTGTTGTTGTGTTTTCTTCCTGAGAAGATCTCCCCGGGAAAATAAAACTGAGTGTCGCGCCGAGCTTTTTTCCCAAATCGCTCGTGTTTTTTTGCAGCCATGAGGGGAGGACGAGTCACAGCCGAGGCAGGCGCGCGCGGGTGGGGGGGGGTGGGGGGGACTCGTCTATTTACAGCTGAGGCGCTCTGATCTGCCTGTCATGTCTGCGCGAGCCACAACAATAGCTTCCATTTTCCTCATCAGCCTCAGGCGGAATCGATAGTCAAAAATATGATGCTGCTGCTGGTACAGATTCACTCCGCTACACACACACACACACACACACACACACACACACACACACACGCACGCAAACAGACACACACACACACAGATGTCTGCAGCAGCATCTCCACAGCTCTGCCCACAGATGAGAAGACACTGATGAATCATGTATTGATCTCATGTCTCAACCCTGAGATGAGAATGTGTTTTGGCTGCTGGTAACCTCAGGTGACCTGACAGCGTGTTCTGGTGTGTTTCTGCCCCCCTTCACCCCACCCAGCCTCTCCACCACCGGCTTCCCACACCGCGCGGCTCAGCGATGCCCCGGCAGAGGGATTTCTCGTGTCCGTCCCGCCGCCACGGCCTGGCATGCACGCGCCTCCAGACGCTGAAGCCCTTCCACGAGTTCCCATGAGGCCACCACCAGAACCCAGCTCGAACGCCCTGTATGGGGCCTCTCACAAATGAAGTATGTTCACGTTTCAGCCTTTTACATGAAGCGCTTCGTTTTATTTCAGCAGGGTGGGATATAGTTGTTCAGCACGTGCACCTGGGAATGATGCAACGATTCTCCACTTATTTTCAGAGATTGACCAAACAGCAAATCCATAAAGTCTCTACCCCCCAAAACCAGGATATAAACGTCTGAAACATAGACTAGGTCACTTTATCCGGCACACCTGTTCCATTTATTATCTCTAATGACTGGTGAGCCTATCACATGACAGCAAATCTGTGTTTAGTCGTGTAGACATGGTCAAGATGACTTATTGAAGTTCAAACTGAGCATCAGAATGAGGAAGAAAGGGGATTTATGGTTGTAGGTCTGAGTATTTACTGGGGGTTTCATACACAGTAATTTCTAGGATTTACAGAGAATGATCTGAAAAAGAGAAAATATCCGGTGAGCAGCTGCTGTCTGGACCAGAATGTCTTGGTGAGGTCATAGGTCAGAGGAGAATGGACAGACTGGTTGGGTTGGAGATGACAGCAGGGTGTTTGCCAAAAACTGTATTAGAAAAGTGTAAAATGCTGCCTGATCTGAATCCACATTCAGATGCTCCCCTCAGAATTTGGCGGAAAGATGAAAGCATGGATCCATCCTGCCTTTTATTAGTGGTTCAGGCTGCTGGTGTGATGGTGGGGGGAGATTTTCTTGTCCCACTTTGGGCCCCTTAGTCCCAGCATGGCCTGGTTTAAGCAGCACAGCCTACCTGAGTATTGCTGCTGACCATGTCCATCCC
>JAVQJG010063526.1:0-18933 GCA_036024015.1 Craterocephalus amniculus | reverse complement strand
TACTGTACAAGCTGTAAAAGCTCAAGAATGCACGTTGACTGTGGAATAAATAAGATGTAACTTGGTACTCGAGTACATTTTTCACTGTGTACTCTAGTTCTTTTACTCAAGTAAATATTTGGATCATTACTTTTACTTTTACTTGAGTAACTTTTGTGTACCTGTAACAGTACTCTTACTTGAGTACAGCTTTTGGCTACTCTACCCACCTCTGCCCACATTGCATCAGGAAGTACACCTCACAAAAATTCATTCAGTCCAGGTAGAAACATGACAGTAATTCCAACAATGTCGACAATCTCAGCATTAGAATAAAAAATTAACTAAACAGGTTTCACATGAAATGTTCAGGCTTACTATAGAAGTACAGGATAAGAGGAAGTTTGCACAAAGTCCTTGTCTGTCATTATTTCTTTCCTTCCCTGCTTCACCTCCTCCTTGTCAGAGAAAGCATTCTTTGCCTCTCCTCCTCATGCTTCCTCTCTACTTTCTTCATCTTGTAACCCCATTTAGGGATCTGGAGCTGGTCTTGGTTACCGCTGCGCTTGGGTTTTTCCGGTACGAAGCTCGGGGGCGGGGCCTTGCAGAGCCTCACCTTTGGCACCACGATGCCCGGCCTCACGCTGCTCCGCCTCAGCATGTTGAGCGGCAGCAGACTGGCCCGTCTGATGGCCCCCGTGGAGGCCGCAGCCATGTCGCTGAGCAGCTGAGGCTGCAGGCTCGCCCTGCGGTCCTTCACCCTGGGAACCAGGAGGACCCGGGAGTTCTGGAAGAACTTCTTGTAGTTGCTCAGCCTGTCAGGCCCGAGGCGCTTTAGCTCAGCCAACCTCTGCTTGCGCAGAATTTCCTGCACCGCGTGCCGGCGCTTCCCGACGCACGGCGGGCTACCGGGGCACACCGTGCGGCAGGCCGGGGCGATGGCGGGACCGGAGATGCTGGTGGTGATCCGGACCATGTGCTCCAGAACGCCATCATCCACAGGGTTTACCTTCCTGTTCATGTAAAACCTATAAGGGCAGCAAGAGAGCATGTTGAAGAGACGGCTGCAGCAGGACTTGGGCTCCTGGGCCTGGGACACCAGCTCCTGCAGGACAACATGTTTGACATTTTCAATAAGAATGAAATGGTGCATTCAGTATTAAGACTGATGTCATAAATAATGTATTAACCTCTAACATGGGCCACTCTAGGGAGAAGGAGTCACAGAACTGCTCAGCACAGGGCCTTGCCATGAGTCGATCCATCAGGTTGGCCGTCTCGTATCGGCCGGTGAACAGAGCCCACTCTCTGGGGGTCAGGCCGCGACCGTAGTCCTTGGCCTGAATATCACCTCCTGGAAGCATCACAGAGTTTTAAGCGCGGAGCCAAGGTGTTACTAAAGATCACCTCAATCCTAGTTTCTATTCCTGATGTAATAATTTGACATTTCTTTGACTGATTCATATTGTATTTTTTTTATAAATGCCTTAAAGACCCACTATATAACTTATGCTATTTTCTCAGAGACTCGCCTGCTATCAACGGCTAATTCGGCATCCATCTTGCATCCTGCTTCTCCAGACAGTGAAACACAGCCTTTTCTGATCCCTTGCTCTTCTTTGGCTCTCCTTAGTTTCTTCTCTTCCACCAATAATGTCTTCTAGTGTTTCTTTACTGAACCGGTGTGTTTACATTCGCTTGCTAGCATGTAACGCCTGCACAGATTCAGCAGGGGGCGTCCCGGATGTGAAAGTTACGTAGTGTGTGGTTTCTCAGCCACAGGGCTGCAATGGCTCTAGAAATGTGCAGAATATGTGTCACTATGCGAACGAGTCAGGAAAGAGGAGTTATAAGTACAAAGAGTTATGCAGCGGGTCTTTAAACCTGTACCTTTCTACCTGGAGTTAAATGACAGTCTGTTCTTGGTCAAAGTCTTACAGAACATAGTGTGACTGATAAACAGGAACTGCATGTAATTAGCTGTGGTTGGCCCGCTCATATCAGCGATAACTGGCCAATCAGCGGCGTTTCAGCCCAGTCCCAGCCCAGGAAGATAAATGCACCTTTCACACAATGATCGCGGCTCAGGGTGGCTGAGATCTTTTGGATACACTGTCTGAGCCGGGAATCAGCTGTGACCTAGCCACTCTGTTTCCTGCTCTTTGGCTTCCAGTAAAAGAATCACGCTATTATCTAACACTGGCACGATCAGGAAGAAAAGGAGTTTCCATTTTGGTTCATAACATAGATGGGGTTGACTTATGGTTGGCATACACACATTTCTACATGTCTATAATTTATACTTATTGCACAGCTGAAACACCACTCCCCACTTAAAGACTGCAGCCATTAGTCAGTGGCTTCCTTTGAAAAAAACATTTGAATTTGAGGCGTAAAGTTGTACAAACCGGTTAGCATGAGTGCCCTGACACATGCAGGTCTGCCCTGCATTGCAGCTTTCATCAAAGCTGTGAAACCATGACAGTTCCTCCTCTCAATGTCCAAGCCGGGGAAGTAGTTCAGAAGATAGGTGGAGATCATCACATGACCTGCAGAGTATTGAGAGGGACAGATGTGTCATGAAATGGACGGCATTGGGGCAATAAGAATGTGATGCCTGAACATTTTTGCTGCCCAGATAACTGCGGCCATATCCCAGAGTATCAGTGCAGAAGGAGATTGTCTGTTAATTCATACACCTGAGTTATCATTTTAAGAAAGGAAGTATGCCAGGATACACCTTTTTAATTTCATTACCAATAGATGGGACTTTTCCTGTCAGAACAGTTTGTCAGAGCACTGTATCCTGAGTTCCTTTTCCAGTGAACCCAGGCTGAACCCGGCATGATGAAGCAGTCCGGTCCCTTAATATTCCTTCAAGTGAGTGTTTCAGAATGCCACAGGGATTTATTAAGAGGTGACCTAGAAACAGGCATGTCTGAGCAGAGTAGTGAGGAAGATGCTGCAGTTCCCAACAATGTGCCTCGGCCCGGTTCTCTAACTCTATCAAGACCGTTCCTGAAGAGTGAAGAGAAAAACTTTTCTAAGGTCTGCGCTGCTGTGCACTTTTAGGATGTTGGTTACCTGTTTCCCTGGAGGAGTCGCAGAGTATTTTCTCATGAAAAGGGATCAATAGTTCTTTTAATGAAGCAGAAAATGAAGAGCAACTCTGCAGCCATTCATCACAGGACACAGTGAGCTATTCATCATCGTTAGGTGATGAGAGGCTGGGGCGCCGTGTCTGATTCATGTGGCTGCATCACAGTGAAATGACTTACAGAGGTTCGCTCTAATGCCTGTAAATAACACTGATTCTTGCGATTGGAAGCAACAGACCTCATAATATGCCATAAGCCTTCATTTCGGTCGATAATAAATGTGCCTAATTCATGTGTGTGCAGAAAAGTTTTTTCCTTTGTGATTTATGGATCAAAAGGAGACAAATATTATTAAAATAATATCATATCAATATTATTGATGAATATTAGCTCCTGGGTTGTAAAAGTCAGGGTGGCTAATATGCCCATGAAAATAATTGGATAATAATGTAACCTTTACTAAATCAAGCACATTGGAATCTGAGTGTGCCATTGGTTGGACGCACTCTGATGCAGTCCTACAGCTATAATCCATATCAGTCTGTCCGATGTTGTCTTTGTCTATTTTTTTACTGCAGTGCCATCCTTGTAGTTATAAATGGGCTCTGATTGCTTTTTAGAAACTTCCACTGAGCTAAGTGACCATTAGCGCTACGGGACTTTCACTTTAACTTGACTTTAATTTTGAGGTATTTCATCTTCTATATGCACATAACGGTCGTTTGAAGCTGAAGCTAAAGCTAAAGCGAGCGGTCTGTAGCTTTACAGTTTCAGTATTTGTTTTTTATTTTAGCTGTTATCTTTGCCGATCTGTTTCTCATTTGTCCTAGTTTGAGTTTCAGAATTTACAATTTAGGCTAGGCCTACATTGTTTGGGTATTTTTGTCTCTTAGTCATGGTTCATGACAGGCGGACAATTCTAAAAGGTATATAACATCTTTAAACTTAACTCCTTTCATAGTGTAGTGAAGTGTTTAGTTACCTTAAAGGTAATTCAAGGTGGTTCAAAATACAAAACAAATTGTACTTTTTATGTATTTTAATCAATTGTATGATACTATCCAATTTTCTCCTATAATGAAGAAGTGGCTTCAATTTTCTCTTCCGAAATGCTCTACTGGAAATGAAAGTACAGGCTTGTGCATCATTTTGTCTGGACGGTTTTCAGTAATCATAATGGATTTTATTCAGTCAGTTCAGATGCACCCCAACACTTCTTTTTTCATGTGTGTGTGTGTGTGTGTTCAAACCTGCTTGGGCTGCAGTTATAAGGGCGGTATTGCCCTCATTGTCCTGCCAGTTAACATCCAGATAAGGGCACTGAGAGAGAGCGATGACCACATCCACGTAACCATGGTAACATGCCACAATGAGGCCAGACTGAAACACAAAAGTAAAATACTTTTTCAAATGAAATTCTTTTTTTAAATTGTTCTTTTGATTCTTTGTTTCTTATTTGATCTCATCTCTTAAAAACAGCAGATTTGATTCTCCAGGTGACAGGGAAGTTATTTTTTATTTATTCATTCATTTGTTTATGAATCCACACATACATTGTTCCCACAGGATAAAATAAATACAATCATTAACTGCTTCAGACCACATTGACAGAATAAAAATTCCAGCTTCACATGGGTTTCCCAGCATTACACAGACACGTCTGTACCGGTTTACTTGTTTTCATTCTTTCACCAGTGTGGGTTTTGCCATGACCTCACTTTGCTTGTTTGCTCATTGTTTTACCAGCATTATTACACAATGAACTACCAGGAAGTCCTTAAAAAAAGGTGCAGCTCTTTGTAATCCAATTAGCCGGACTATTTGTAAATAGTCTAATGATCTGATCTTAATCAGGTGTAAATTAAACTATGAGCAGGTTTTTCAGGAATGGATTTCACTTTGCAGAAAAAGCAGGAATCTGTAGAAAGCGCTCTGTCACAAAGCCGTAGACCCGTCCTCCTGCCTCGCTTATGTGTGCATCATTCACAATGACAAGGAAAGATACTGGGATTACACGCTCACACCACATGAAAATCGGGCTGCAGTTTTTATACAACGCCTTTAGTTTGCAACTAGCAACTGTACTTCTCTCTGCAACATTCATTTCAGAAATGTTTGAAATGAAAACGTGAAATACTAACAAGGGTCTTTATGAATAAATGATTACATTCATATATTGGGTCTCCGCATATCAGATTGCTTGCTTTGTTTGTAAAATCTCTAAGAATACTTGTGGTTTTCTGGATCCAGGTCCATATCATTTGAATTTTCCAGTTTGTAAAAGCTTGAAATTTCACATTTAGGGATCTAAAGTTGTAAATTGCTCATCTTAGGGTAACAGTCACTGTTCCTATTGATCTGCATGTTGAGTTTTACTTCCTCTTCAGTAAATCTAATCAATATGTAACAATTAGTCCAAATACACGGTAGCTACTACTGACATGAGTGTAATTAATGTCTCCACACAGGTAAGCAGGTGTTTCCTGCTATTTTCTCCGGTTTGCTCTACCCAAACACTCTCCTGCTGTGAATGGTTTCTTATCTGAATGGCAGCTGCAGAGAAAGTCCAGACCTCATTTTTCACACATACCTCCTGTTTACTCTGCTGTTCATGTGTGAAAAAAGCTTTTTACTGACCTGAATAAAAAAAATACCTCTCTGGGGACGGATAGTTTACTGGCACTGACATAAAGTTCATGTTTTATAGTTTGAAACAGAAGTAAAAAAGTGTTCTTTGAAAGAAAGAATGGTGGACACAGAAAGTGGCCCAAATTTAGCGGGAACTCCCACACATTCAAAAAACCAATCAGTTTCCAAAGCAACAAATTTGAATAGCAGCGTCTGATTTGCCATCAGACAACAATCAGTCGTGCAGGTTTTTAGCTCGACCATAACACAAATGCAAAAGGGGGCAGTTGGGTTCGCTGGGCCACCTGAAATAATAAATCAGGTATTGTCTGGCTGTCTAACGGTACAGTAACACTTTACTCCTCCAAACCAGTACAGTCTGTGGGATATCAGTGTAATCCTACAGTGGGTATGGTACCAAATGCTGTTACAGTCAAAGACCTGTGGAAGAGCTGCATGTATCCTTACGCAGCGTTAAGGTCATTGTCTACAGTGAGCCCTTTAATAGATGAGCCCTCACGGCAAGCTGCCTCTTTGCTTTGTCACTGTGCATTTACACTCCCCATCTGTCCCTGGAGGCTTAAACAGCAACTCCAGCCTGTCCTCAGGATTGGCCCTTCAACTGCCAAAGGTTTGACACGGGTCAGTTAAATTTAATCCCAATTTTATACTTCATGCAGCAGTACTACTTTGTCAGCGGTAGTGCATTTGTTTTACCTGCAGATGACGTCATCTAGTAGTGGTGAAGCTAATTATCGCAATCATGGGAAGCACCATTCAACTCTGACTGAGCAACTTGCTTCCATGTATCTTTTCCTGCTTAGATATTTGGTACTGAAACATGCAGAGACATACAAGGGTTGATGGGGGGAAAACCAATAAGCATTAGGGATTCTTTTTTTCCCCTTCAGATCTTTGTATTGTGGATGCGTACTCTGACTATGGCCTGAAAAAGCCTGATTTGACTTCAATCTGCAAAGTTTAATTCGGAATAATTGATGGATGTGTGCAAGCAAATAAAAGAGGATAAAATCTGTATAGAAGATTTCAGGATGCTCAGCACTGATGCCAGACGTCTTCCATGCTGAAAACACTGCATTGGTGCATTGAAACAACTCCATCACAGCCACAACAGCCACCTACCATGCCTTCAGATAATCATTGCTTAGTATTAACGTTGAGCAATTTGCAGATCAAGATGTGCATTTTAAATGTGAAAATTATGTTTTTTTTCTCTTGCAACAAAGTTGGTATTTGTGACATATCATTTTAAACAAAAACTCATCGGCCTTCTTTTCAGAACCTCTCAGAACGTTCTCCAGTTCTACCTACTTGGGAGCTGCAGGATTTGGGCTCATTAGCTGGCGCTGACTTACATCCTGGGTAATTCCATCACAAGTATAAATATATTCCTTGCTCTTTGGGTTTATGTCAAAAGTTCCAGAATGTATCATGCACCGAAAATGTTGTGCTTAATGTGCAAAAAACGGAGAATAAACCAACTG
Organism: Craterocephalus amniculus; assembly: GCA_036024015.1. Classification (NCBI taxonomy): domain Eukaryota; kingdom Metazoa; phylum Chordata; class Actinopteri; order Atheriniformes; family Atherinidae; genus Craterocephalus; species Craterocephalus amniculus. The sequence continues at coordinate 11,723 of JAVQJG010063526.1, read as the reverse complement.
TGAGCACAGCTTGAAAGGTTCTGGATGTCTTTCCTCAGAACTTCCTGGAAGTTGCCTTTAAATGGCTTTTATCCCCAGCAAACTCATTTGTAACTGGCCATGCTCGAGATGGCAGCTGTGGCCTGTGGACATGAAGAAGAAGCTCATTCAAAAGCTAAGCACAACGGCATTATGTTCACATCAATGATGTGATGTTTATATGTTAACAAGTCGTATACCATAGAATATGCTACAGCTGCACCGGCTGGGAATGAAGAAACAGCAATCTGCTGAAATACATGGAAGAATATTGTTTTAGGGAGAACAGTTTTTTGTGAATTAGATCATAAAAGATATGATACTCTGGGAGAATATCGACAATTGGATCATCAGGGCGTCTTATAAGTGAGTTTCTTCTAACTGTGGAACATGTTAATGAAGTATGATGTAATTAAGTTAGTCAGATAACTGGGATCTGGTCCTGAGTGGTCAGTCCGGCTCATGCAGAAGCATCATAACGGCAGGTGTGAATGAATGCTGGCATCAAATGTGCCCAGACTCATTGAGTCATGCAGGTGTGGGTGTGCTGTAGACCCTGTCAGTCATCAGGGGGCATGCAGGTTGCTGAAGTCAAATGAGTAATTTAGAACCAAGAAATTCTCACGAATGACAGCTGAAACATCTCCAGGAAACAGAAACATGGTCTAACTGCTTTCTGCTTAAGCTCTTAGGATTACCATGACCTGGATGTCGGATAATCTATGCAGACTCGTTGGATCCCTCAGTTTCAATCAGCAAAGTTTGTTTTAAGCAATCTTTCAGTATTTCTAGATTCAGAGTGAGTTAAAACAAACAAATAAAATAATAACAAAACAAATATGGATGTTTCTGAAAACATGCTTCCAAACATCCAAACACTTACTCTTCCGTTCCTGTCTGTCTCCCTCACTTCCTCTTCAGTCACTCCTTGTCTGATCATAATCTTGACGATGATGGCGTTGTTGTTGCAGCAAGCCTTGAAGAAAGAAATTGGTTCAGGGCTGTCAGGGCTCGGAGAGCGGAACAACAGGGGGACAAGTGAATTATCCGGGGGATAGAAGGAATCATCTGAGGTGATGCTCCGCGAGTCAGCGTGATCCGGCAGGGCCTCAAAGTCCAACTCCTCAAATTCCTGATAGATATCGTCCTCATCCTCCCAGTAGTTTCGAGTGTAATCAAGCTCAGCCTCTTCATCAGAGTCTTCTTCGGAAAGCTCGTGCTCGTCTTCATCTTGGTCAACCCCGGTGATGATTGGAGCCACTCTGTTGGCTCTGTGCTCTGAGTAGAGAAGTCCAACTCCTCCGGCCACTCCATTCTCTTTAATCTTTGAATCTTTTCCTTGTTCCTCTGTTATTAACACCATTTAAATCCTCCCCTGCCCCCACTTACCTCCCCGAATTCTTGTGGGATGCCAACACAACTCTAGGAGTGTCTAGAGTTTATGTCCACCAGCCCACTGCCATAGAAGTCTCATTTTTACCCACCACACGTTTCCAGTCACAGGTGAAAGGTCTAGAGAGACCACATGGGATCATCGCACCTGCTGCCAATCCTCGACCACTGCTGGATCAATCTTACTAAGACGTCATAGAAGCTGTGATTCCCCACAACTTCCCAGGATGATGTCAGCGAAGCTTCGATCATTTGCTTGATCTGAGGATCTCCGGAGTGGTGAAGTGACCAATGAGAGATGATAAGAATGGAGAGTAACAGCTTGTCTGCCTTACCGCAAAGGTCAAAACTGCGCTTTCACACACATGGAGCTTGAAAAGTTCCAGAGTATCCATGAGTTTTGAATTGTTGAAAAGCCAGAAATCTTTTCCACGCGATTCTTTGCAAAAACACGGGAAACTCCATCCGTCACATTGTGCGATCATTGCACCTTAAACATCCCTGATTCTGGGTGTTTTGATCAGAAGCTGATGCTGAAGCTGCCCCGAAGTTAAAAAGGAAATAAAGCCTTCTTGATATGAAGCTGACGGCACCAAACAACAAATCTGCCGTTTCCCTGTGGAGGAGCGCTGGGTTCTCTTTGATGATGGCCAGCGATGGGATGAGAGGCTTTCTGCTGAAATGCCTCAGGATAATCCATTTAGACTCTCTCTCTAGCTCTAGGCCTACTGTTGGAAAACAGTAATCTGTCAAATTGACTGTTACGAGCACAGAGGGGGAGGCTGTAACTTTTAGGTCTTACAAGTGTTACCGAAAAACAACAGAAGCAAAATAAAGTATTGTTTCTGTAATATACTGGCCGTATTAAAGATAGCCGTTTAAATACTATGCTGACTGAATAAGTAGGCTATATGACTTTATTGGTTCCACAATGTAAGTTATATTTTTACTGTATGGTAAATAAATCCTTGATGATTTAAATAAAATAAATAAAGCAATGATTAACGGTCACTGTTATAGATAAAACTGTAATTGTCTATATAAAAAAGAATCCTTATGTAAGATGAATGCGGTGGACCAGAATGACCCCTGTGTTGGTCCTAACTGCGCAGAAACAAAGACACCTCTGCAGGCTGTGTTTTATATTTTCCATTATGTTGAGCAGTGCTGCTGTTTAAACAGGGGCTCCGGAGACATTTAAACAACCAACGCCATTTGTTTATATTACTTTTGTTTTAACCTAAATACACCAATTGGTGATTTAATGTCAGTAGTTTAACAGGTCATGCTGACCCGCCCCCCCCTCTGGAATTAACTCCTGATGCACTTAACAGTGCCGGCTTTAAAGGGATCTCTCTCCCACGTGGCCGCGGTTATAAAAAGCTGGTTCCTCCACTCCGATTCTTAGGGACGACTATCATGCAGGTTTGGAGACTTTGTCCTCAGTCTCTCGAAGAGTTTGTTATGATCCATCAAAAGCCCAAATTTTTGAAGAATATAATTCCAGGATAATTTATATACGGAGGAATAACTTTTAGAGATCAGCAGTAAGAAAATAGCAAAAAATATAAATTATATGAAATAAGTTGAGAGGGTTATTCTAGATGGTTTGAATGAGATGTTTGTGCTGATGAGTTGTTTATTTTCCACTCAGTGTGATTCTGTGTAATCCAACCAAACATCTGTTTTAGGTTTATCTTAGTCTTGTGGTGCGTTCAGGTGCAACTTTGCAAACCAAAGTCACCCTTTGCTGTTCTTTATAGATAGAGGAGTCCTCCTGGCTGCTCTTCCAAACAAACCTCCTAAGTATTTTTCTAATAATATTGTTATTTATTTTAATACTTACCATGGGAAAGGCTGAGTCTGAGATGTAGCTCTTGGTTTTATGCTGTTTTTCCGAAGTTCTGTGGCGTGACCTTGCTGGGACATCTGCTCCATGTTTGCAGGCACCGAAACCATCTGTGCTTGTAAAATTCAGCCTTTCCTGAAAAACATATTTTATGTCAACCTGTTCTTAAATTATCCTTTACAGGACATAAAATGGCTATTTTTAATCAGATCTGATCAACATCTGTTGAAAAATACTGATCTTACACCTGCCCCATGCCTGTAGTCTGGTTTCATAAAAAAGCGGAGAAAGAAACTCTTTTCGACACCATGCTAATCTTTCCAGAGCTTCTTAAGGAGGGACAGACAAGACGTGCTTATCCCATGATTTGATCGGCATGAAAAAGCCGATCCCATTTTACTTGTGAAAAATGAAGTGCAGGTTGAAAAATCCGATCTAGCTCAACATGAGGAATCTGGTTTCAGCCGCATATGCTTCTAATCTGCACTTGGACTAACAGTTAAGACTGTGTGCATTAGCAGAAAAGTAATTGGATTCAGCAGAAATAACCCCACATCCTGTTTCCTAGAGCTGCAGACTCCAGCAGTTCCACAGATGATCCCATATTAGAGCTGAGCTGCTGAGGAGTGTCATCGATGCCTGCTTTTGACTGAATGATGACATATTAACAGAATTTTAGATGCGACACATTTGCCTCATTGTTTTAGTGATGTAGCAGAAAGGTTAAAGGCCCTCTTTCTCCTGAAACGTAAACATTACAGAATTAAAACGGTCTGACTTACAACTCCTGGTAACAGCATGTTTGGCTGTTCAAAAGAAGTACTTCTAATAGATTTTTGGGGATTTCAATCAGATTTTGAAACGATAACTCTCTTCTGGACACATTGTCACTATTACATTTGTTTTCTTACAGATATTAGTATAAACAAGAGATATTTATGTTTAGGAAAGTTGGCTCTGACAAGCAGTAAATGCCCTTGCTAAGGTCCTGGCTGAATAATTACTGTGACATGCGTTTATACTTCTATGAGCCTAATCACTGTGTTTATAGATCCTGCTTCTTTGCTTGTGACCCTAAAACGACTGAAAGTCACCAGCTATAAAAACAGCATCAGAAATGTAGACCACCTGTGGTATGAAGACAAAAACGGGAAACCTTCACTTTTAAGCAACTGTTTATTGTTTCATGTGACAGAACCAGCCAACAATCAATAAAACTTGAAGTGTATATCTTTATGTTACAGTACATGCCACTGCCTTGTTTTGCACATTTAAAAAAATAGAAATCATTTGCTTTAAGAAATTGAAATCCAACACCAAAATTCAGTGTCCAGCTTAGTTCAAAGGTACTAAAAGGTCACTTTATAGCATTATATATATGTATTCAGAATTTTAGCAGTCCACACAGTGGCAGCACAACAGCTGTCGGCACTAAAGTATATCATTTACAATCCCTACCAACCAAAAAACAGTTAATATGAACTAAAATCCTAAAATTAGAGTGACAAACGGATGTGAACTAAAGTCATCCTTTAAATAAAACCGATTGGAGAGTCACTGAAGTCAAATACTGATATCTGTCTTTCTCAGTGGAGGCAAAATAATGCAGAGCCATGATGATTGTGCTACAATGAAATCTGAAATGATGGTGACTGTGGTATATAGTGCAACACAATGAAATGTGATTTAAAAAACAAAAACTGTCAACACTAAATGATCATTGTTGATCCAAAAAAATCATAAAATAAAAACCGGAAAGGAAATCTTGAGAACATCAGAGAGTTTGACTCTGTTGTCATTGTCAGCAAGAAGGATTGAAAGAACAGCAGGGGCTTGTTTTGTTGTTCAGAAAAGCTGAACAGCAAGACCATAAAAACACACTTTCATTGTCTCAACTATCCCAATTTTTCTCTGAACTGCGCCGATAATTCTGACAATTCAACACAAAAGGGAAGCAGAGCAGTGATGTGGACACTGGAAGGGCAGCCAGATGCAGATTTCACATGCAAAGAGTGTTTTCAGGAGTACAAAGCTCTCTACTTGCCTGGGTCACAATTCTACACACACACTTCTAGTTAGAAACTCTGTAAGACCGTAATTGTTTTATATTCATTTTCTTTTTGTGATTAAACATGGTTATTAGTGAGCTTTGGGGCGGCTGGTTGGTGCGGCGGACAGTGGGCTACTTTCCAGTCCTCATGCTATCATCACTAAGAGAATCACTGTTCTCAGTAAAATCCCAGTATGACAGGACGTTTTCTGAATAAATAAATCAAAGGATGTTTAATTTCCTTTTCCATAAAACTTTGTTCATTTCTAAACAAACACCAGAAACATAAAAAGCATCAAGCTAATGTCTAAATATTTCTGGAGCATGTGGTTGCAGTTTTACAGACACACCAGTTTTATTTCACGTATCCCTGCAATGAAAAAGCAGACGAGAACACTCCCTACAGCTTACTGTAGCTGTGATTAGCATTACCATCAGACTGATGATCCATCACTTCAGATTTCCTTCTTCAATCTGATCTGAACGCTTGTTTATTTTCATTCTTTCCTCAATGCTGATGGGTGTTAATTCTGACATCAACCCAAAGAACTAAGTCTTCTCAATTATCTACTTTTGCTCCAGGGAGTAATTTTACCAGATGAAAGTTGGTAGTCTATTTAAAAGAATCTGTTTTAAGCTTTAACTCATCTTTTCTGTTTCAGTTTTTTGAGAAGCTAAACACTCCAGTCGTGGTTATAAGCCAGTTTTAGTGGATCTGAATACAAAAGCTCTCCACAGACCATGTGTACCGCCCATGATTGTCCAACCTCATCACAAGAGTGACAGTTATTTTGATCTCATGATCTGTTGCTTAGATGGTACCTGTTGAGCAGTTAAATGCTTCAACAGGCTGAAAGTTAAGTTTCTTTTTAGGGTGTTTTTAATACAAGAAAGTATCATGAACACATTAGCAATTGTTCAGCATGTTTTCCTGTAAATGAGTCATTGCTCGGCTGGAATGGCTACCACTGGTACAGAACATGTCATGTCATGTCATGGGATTTCTATCAGCCTATATTAGCTTAACTGATGATGAGTCACAGACTTGCTGACGGAGCTCAGCAGGATTGAAATATGAAAAGCGAGGCACACAATAGTTTCTACCACTTGCTAGGGGTGGGTTTAGCATGAGAAGAGCACCCAGCTTACTCATCGCCTGCTATCACAAATCTTTTTGTCAGTCTGGAGGTTTTGAGGCCGTTTGTCCACTTTTAATGTTTTAACTCATCAAAAAAGTGATTCGTGGCCAATCTGTTCAACCTGTGCAGCGTTTTCTCCGACTGCACTTGCTTACAGTAAGACGACGTCTGAGGATCGCTGTGACATCTTTGTTTCCTCATTGCATTATGTGACAGTAACTTTAAAAGGAGTCATATCCTGGTTAAAATACCGTCCTCTTTGGTAGCTCTTACAGCTGACTTGCTAGTGTGTCCTCTGCTGCTTTATGCGAATGCACCCCTGATTTGGATTTATTTTTGTCAGGTTAATAACTCAGAAAACTCAAATTCCTTCATTTTTTCTTGGTTTTTGTTTGTCTAGCTCACTCCATAAATGTTTCCTTGGAAAACAGAATCAAGTTCCCACACTGTCTACATTTTACCTTAGCACTAAAAACTTTTGAAGACAACCTGCAGTGGAAGCAGGACTAATGGAAGTCCCAACGTCTCATGAGCAGCTCTAAAAAATGTGTAAAAGACACTCCACTTACGTTTTTTCACAGCAAACATCCAAAACGAAGCACAAACTGAGGTAACGGCTACTCGGCTACAAGAACATGTGTAACAGCAGCAACGAATGTGTGCTTCTGCCAAGTTTCAGTCATGCTGACAGATTTGCAGGTTGATTTAAGAATTTCATTTCTAACTTTCCATCCAAAGCTCGGAGGCCGCCGCCTTCACTCGTAAACATGTTTGCCTCCCGGCCTGGGACTGTGGGAGATGGTGGAGAATGAAAAGGCTAAGCCGTGTTTAAAGGTTTATGATGGCGTTTGAAGTCGACAGCTGAGCAGAGACAAAGCATAAAGGTTTCACCACAGGAACTGCTGATGGCCTCCGACGCTGGGCAGAGTCATTCAGCTCCTCCAGCTCAGGTCTATGAGGAGGGGCTGAAGGAGGAAGACGATGTACTCCTGCCTGCCTTCCGCTCGTAGTTTACAAGGCGTTGCCCCACCAGGTATCTGCAGGAGGAACGAGAAACATTCATTATCATTATTATTATTATTTTGTTTTGATGTTTTGTAAGACATTGTTCACTCTTGATATAAATCTGTATAATCAACACAGTAGATGAGGGGAAACTTGCAGCCAGGCTAAAGTTTAAGCAGTAAACACTGAGTTTGTTTTCTCTGTGCTGAAAGAACATTTTAGAGCTTTACTTGTCATTTTTGATGTGCTCATAGAGACGTTTAAACTGTCGGATCTGGAAGGACAGAATGGCCAACAGTATGACCACCATCAGCAGGAACGGGTAGATCCTCCTCTCCACCAGGGTCTGCATCTCTGGCTGCACTCCTGCCAAAGTGACAAACAGCGTAAGCAGAGTAAGGTGCTGATGTGAGGATGCTGCTTTCAGCTTCATTTAATAAGAAAGCATCGCATGACTTTGTGTTGGCAGCTGATGAGAAAAACAGGGAGGAGTGATAGTGACCATTTACTTCGGGGCAATAGCTACTGTATGAGAACTAATAGAAAACTAAACCTTACCATAAAACCCAAACCAAGTAAGTACTAAAAAAGCCTTTTTCTACTGGAACTAACAATGTAAACAACAATGAGAAATAGTATGAGGAATTAAAGTAAACCAAATAATAATCTGATTTACTTTCACACCTGTAAGTGAACACTACTTTCTCTAATATATCTCTGCATTTTTAAATTGTTTTTTTATCGTTTTGAATAAATTCTAACACAGTTTAAAATCCTATTGCAATGCAACACAGTCAAACACAATACATACATTTTAAACCATATAATACATGATAATACGCCGAATACAGAAACAAAACTTTGAAGAATTTAAAATTTTATTGCTTCAAACAGACACAAAAACTTTGTTTCTCTCTGTCAGAAATGGTAAATTAGATTTTTGTTTAAAAATGGATGAACACAGATGGAGTCCCAAGTTCAGCTGTTTGCTGGTTTGTCTACATATCAAGCACAAACATGGCAGCCAATTGTTAAATCTAAAACCGGGTACCCCCCCCCCCAAAAAAACAAACAAACATGTGAATAGTTACACAAAATACAAATATTTTTTAAAAGTAGCAAAATGCCAAAAATGGGTAACTGTTTGTGAGCTACTATATAATTCCAAATTAAGTCAGAGAGAAAGCGATGCAGCTGGGAGGAGCGAGGTTGAAAAGCAATGTCTGACAGAGATGAGTCATACGGGCGCCAGAGGAATGACGGCTCCATCACAGCAGAGGATCATTCAGCAAGACTTACCCAGCATCGGTGTGATGCCTTTGGAGATGGTGTAGGGCACACACAGAGACAGCAGCAGGACGCAAATGACTGGAGCAGCCAGTCTTCGCACTATGAAATGGAGGTCAATGTTTCTGATGCCATTAGCATACACCTGCAGGAGAGAGAGAGCAACGCTTCAATTCCAGGCCTGTGCTATTGCTTCTGTCCTTGACAGCAAAAAGTAAACTACAGAAACCATATTCACTCCAGAAGAAATACAGACTCTTTAGGATTGGGATCTTTGCACTGGGTATTCAATAATTGCTGCTCCTGTTCTGTTTTTGTTGGCTGAACAGAAGTTGGCACATTGTGAGAATCACCTGCTCAATGACGGTTTTCAGCCACCACTGAGGGCCCATTAATGTTATGGCAGCAATGATTTTAGCATGAAGGACGCCCAAGGCCCAGTCCTGTAACACACACAGGGAAGCAGCGTTATTACAACAGGAACAATACAGTTCCACAGATCACAGATCAGTATGGGAATGGAAACGTTTTTCTTTCTTGATTAGGTCAAAGTTTTTTTTATTACATATTTTAATCAAAAGAAAAAAGTTAAAATATGTGATAATGAGCAAATATTTGAGGACATTAAATGAGTACCACGGTTTGACAGGAACATCCTTTTTTTTATTTTAAAAAAGAGAACATATTAATCTATTTTTTATACGTCACTGATGGATTTCCCTGCAGATCTTCTCAAGCACAGTCTCCTGCTGCAGCTCAAACACTTGGGGGGGACTGAATTTGATAAAGGTTGCTCACGTTTTCTGGCAACACTCATCCATCGTTATGCTTCACCAAAAAAGGAGGCAGCTTTTTAGCCTTTTTTGTAAGCCACTAAGGGTTGGCAATTTTAAATGTTAAAAAACAACTTTGTTGTTTCCATTTGTTTCTCAGCATTCTCTGACTTTGAAGCAGGAGACATCACACAGAAAGGAAGCTGCAATGGTCTGACTTGTCCTGCTTTTCTTATTATTTGACTCAGGAACCTTGGAATACTCTTAGATTTGTTGGGAAAACAGAAAATCACATCAAATATGCAATTAAGGGCGCTGCAGACGTAACGAAGAGGCAGAGTTCTCTGGAGGAGACCTACTGCACAGTTCTGATCAGAAACTGGTAAGATTTAGGCAGAAAGCAGATGCAGAGGGGCATATAATGAAGGAAGAAAATAAAATGACAAGTCTCATTTCTCACATATTCACACACATGCCCACCTGCCAGGGGTAGAAGAGAGGTGTCTGATCAAGTGGGACTCTGAGAGGAGCAACGATGACCAGCTCAAACAGCAGACCCAGCAGCAGAGGAATCACCCCGGCTAACATCACGGCCACCACCACAGTCTTGAAGATCTGCTCTCACCATAAACATTGCAGACACACCACCAAAATACACATTAAAATTCAAGTTTGCCAAATATTAAGCAGGGAGAAGCGTTTGTGTCATTAAGGCTGACCACGGGTAAAAAAAAAAGAACATCACCATGAGGGTCCACTCGTGGACTTTGAGCATGATGACGGTCCGTCCCTGCGGCATCCATGACAGCACCACTGTAGCAGCACGGATGGACAGCCAGCAGACGTAGAGGCCGCTGGCTGCTGTGTACAGCTCGTGAACCATGGCGCTGCCCATCCAGAGAGACATGAGCCAGCGCCCAACACACACTGAGCAGGAGGGAGAGAAAACAGGAGCTCATCAATAACTGCCTGACCAGGAAAGGAACGCAGGCAGCGCTTGCGTGTGGCTTACCTGGCAGCGTGAGGCAAATCAGACTCGCTAGTAACAGAGTCACACACATGAAGACGACGAGGGAAATGATCTAAACACGAAGACAAACAACAAAATTAACAACAACGGCTTATCGGACGACAGGCGGTGATTCTATGAGTGAGTACTCAGTCTGAAGCACCTTGACAGGGAAGTTGGGGGGGCGGTGGTACGGCTGGAAACCTACTGGCCCACCTTGCTGCAAAATGGCCTGGTGGGCAGCATGGAGCCCCTCCCCAAGGCCAGGGATGCGATTGTTGTTATGGCGACCAGGAGGGTTATTTGGTTGGTTTTCATCATCATCCTGGTCTCCCAGAAGGTATGAATGAAGGTCGCTGCAGGGGAGAATTAAAAATAAAATGACATAACATATCAGATCTAAAGTCCTGAAACGTCTCCTGGTGTGTTTCTGACGCTTACAAAACGTATCCAGCTGTGAACGTCCAGGCATGAACCAGGCGTTTGAGCCACTGGCGAGTGTGACCCTGCTCCAACAGTGCCGGCAGAACAACCTGAAGCAGCAGCAGCTCCAGGGACAGCTCGCTGACAGGGGCATCGCTGCGAAAGCAGGACACACCAAGTTACATTCACACTCAGTGCCAAGTGTAAATGTAACACAGAACATCTTACAGTAGTAGCGGTTTAAAAGTTCCTGTGTTTCCATGATGGGTCCTTGACTGATCCTTGACTGGTTCTTGACTGGACCTTGGCTGATCCTTCACCGGTCTGTGGGGGTAATGTAATCCCCCGCAATGACGTCGTCAGCGAGGCCGTGCCCCTAACCAGCCCAAGTAAAAAAACAGCGGCAATCCTTTTTTTGTCCACAGGGAGGAGCAGTGTCTCGCCCCCTTAAGGCCCATACATTACCTACTATAGCCTATGAAATGTGAAAACTTTGTTCTAAGATTTAATTGCAAATCACGTCCCATGTTGATGCAGCATGTACTGTAACACCAGTTTAATGGGTGAAGTGAGACAACGAGCCCCGTTCTGTCTGGCGTCCTGGTCGTTGCTTACGGTTAGATAGCGACAGTCCACACAGGCGCTACACACAACACGCCCGACTTTTAAGGATGTTCACTAGACCCCATAGGACTATAGCCACGTCCTCTAAAGCTAAAAAAAAAAAAAGAAAAAAAGGGGGAAAAAAGAGCTGCAGAAGAATGAGAAGCTCATCCTG
>JAVQJG010063506.1:0-12486 GCA_036024015.1 Craterocephalus amniculus | reverse complement strand
GCATGTGAGGTTAATTGGGCACTTTAAAATTCTCCCTAGGTGTGAGTGTGTGTGTGAATGGTTGTCTGTCTCTCCATGTCGGCCCTGCGAAAGACTGGCGACCTGTCCAGGGTGTACCCCGCCTCTCGCCCGTTGACAGCTGGGATAGGCTCCAGCACACCCGCGACCCAATTGGATTAAGCGGTTCAGAAAATGGATGGATGGATATAAATGTAAATATAAATATAAAGTCATACACAATGAAGCTAAATAACATGTAATTATACAGATGTTTTTTGAAAAAACATATTTTTATATCATACCGGTCCTTTTCAATCAAAACTTTATTACAAATCAGCCAGGTTCAGATTCAATTCAACCATGGAACTTGCTTAAAGATCATATTACCTCCCTGGTAAACAAAACCTCAAAAGAATGTGCCCAACTTCTTTAAGCTCGTACAAACAAAATATTTTGCTATCAGGAAACTGCCGTGCTGTACAGCGGAGCTGGACTTGGTTTGCCCGCTTCTCCGTTGCTGTTGTCGACCATCCCTCCCATCATCAGCTTGTCGTATGAAGAGTCTTCTTTCTCAGTCAGGGGAACTCTGGACATCATGATGGAGTTTTCTCTCAGGTTACCTGGTCCTCCTCTACAACTCTCGTGCAACCTTTTCCCACACAGGTAGATGACCTCGCAGAGGGTAAGGACTATGCACACGAAGCTCGTCACCACCATGAAGATGGTGAATATTTTCTTCTCTGTCGGCCTGTGAAATACATCATTAAAGAGAATTCATTCTTAGATTTATTTTGTTTCGACACAGTCAGGATGTTGGAGGAACTCCGTTACCTTGCAATGTAGCAGTCCACGACATTTGGACATGGCTCCTCCCTACATTTTACCAACGGAGGGAAGAAAGCAGCATGGTAGATGTAGAACAACAGGAAGACAAACACGGTGTCCACTGTGATCTTGAAAAGCAGGCTGAAGAGGTATGTCCACCAGAGACCCCCTCTCTTCTTTCCTGTGTTGCGGTACAGCGGTTTGCACTGCTCTCCGTGCTTCAGCCGGTGCTTTCGCTCCCTGTCTTTCCTGTAGGACACGTGGAGCGTCACCAGAAGGGAGGGACAAGTGACAAAGATCAGCTGGAGAGCCCACAGCCTGGGATGCGAGACTGGAAAGTAGTGGTCGTAGCAGACATTGTGGCAGCCGGGTTGGCGGGTGTTGCAGTCGAAGTCCTTCTGCTCCTCACCCCAAACCTTTTCACAGGCCACCAGAACAACCAGCAGCCTGAAGATGAAAACGATGGCGAGCCAGATGCGACCAAACGCTGTGGAGTATTTGTTCACCCCGCTGAGGAGCCCCTCCAGGAAGGACCAGTTCATGATGCTGTTTTCTGTCTGGTCGGAGAAAGGAAACCCTGTGACATGTAGCACTCTGAACTGATAGAGGCTCTTTAACATTCAACTTACTGCACCCTTCTTGGCACAAAGTGACGGGGCAAGAGGAGGGATAATGAGCAAAGCAAACAGAAACTCCTTCTTTAACTTTAGTGAGTGGTGGAAGTGCTGATAACCAACACTTCAATGGACAGAGAGGTTAATTTCTATAAACATAGCTTGAGGTTTAATTAAAGTTGTTTACCCCCTTATGCCCTCTTTGTGACACTTTCTGCCTTTTTTCACAACTTTTTTCTTTTCTTTTGGTGATAATTTGGCCTTTGTTTATTTTTGCAATGTGTCTTCCATTTACAGTTGTCACATTTTTTAAATCCAGGTCTTTGTAATATCGTTTATACTTCGTGGAAGAATTTAGCATTTTCTGGTGATCCTGGTTGAACATAAAAAATTGCTATAAAATTATTATACATTAGTATTTTGTCCAGAAATCACTTAAACAACTTCTGTCCTGGTGGAAAACACAAACTGAATCATTTTCAGGATTTTAATTCAAATGTTTGTTGGAATATTTGAAGTACTGCCTAATTTATTTTAAAAAAACAAACAAACATAAAAACTGAAGTATTTTTCCATCTATTAAATATTAGACACTTGGATTCGTCAAAGATTATCAACACATTTTATTTGATTCCATTTTATTTTTTTATGGAGGTTCAAATAAAAACTCTTGATTGGCCTAAAGTGTCCCTGCACAAAAACTGCTATAAAGCCATTATACACTAACAGATTAAAGAAAGGCCTCAGAGGGTGATGTATTGTTTACTCTGCAAGATAATTTAATGATGTGACATCTTAACATTGCTCATTAGTTTTAGCTTAGTTTGCAACAAATAGCTGCAGCTTGTTTGCAAGAGTTCACCAAGGTACACAAAGGCAAAAAGTAAAGGTAAAGGTAGCTACTGCAGGTAAAGAAATTATTTTATACTAAGTAGGCTAACCACCTGTCTCTATTAGTTTTATATACACACACGGGCCACTCACACCTTGCTGTTATTGGGTTGGATCCACCGTTATGCACTCAGAACTGTCTAAATTCTTCATGGGTTCAACAAAGTGTTGGAAAGATTCCTCAGAGATTTTGCTCTGTATTGACACATGTCACAAAGTTGCTGCACATCCATGATGAGAATTCATTCATTCATTTTTATGTGTTTTACACATGTAGTAGTGTACAATCATATTCCTTATCATTAACATTTTTGTGTTTAATTGAACACTACAACCATGCATGAAAAGGAGCAGGAAGAAGAATAAATTCTTATTAACACCTGCCCTCTATATATAAAGAAAATTACTTATAATACAAGAACACCCAGCTTCTTGATACACTCTGCAAGTACTCAGTTTTACTACCTTAATTCTCTGTGGCATAGATTCAGCAAGGAGTTGGAAGCATTCTTCTGTGATTTTGTTCTTCGTATATAACAAAATATTGAAAACACCGTGGGTGAATGTGACATGTGGTGTAGAAGTACCTTGAGTGGTTAATGTCACTAGAAAAAGGCTTTATAAGCACAGTTAATTTACCATTTACATGACATCGCAGTTGTTGCAGGTTTCATGGCTGCACATCCATGATGAAAATCTCCTGCTTCATCACATCGCAAAGGAGGAATACTAGAAAGAGATGTGGTGATTGTGGAGTCCAGAGCTGAGCTTTGTGACATGGAGCATCATCCTGCTGGAAATAGCATCAGCAGATGCTGCAATATGCTCAGAAAGGGGTGCACATGGTCAGCAGCAGTACTCAGGTAGGCTGTGGTGTTGAAAGCATGCAATGTGGGTACAAAGGGGCCCAAAGTGAGCCCCAAGAAAATGTCCCCCATCACTAGCAGCCTGAACCATTGGTAAAATTCAGGATGGATCCATGCTTTCCATTTTCTTTTCACCAACTTCTGACAATACCATCTGAATGGTGAGCAGAAATGGAGACTCATTAGACCTAGCGACATTTTTCCAGCTTCTATTATCCAGTTCTGGTGAGTGTGTGTGAACTGTATCCTCTGTTTCCTGTTCTTAGCTTAGTCTTCTGCTGCTGTAGCTCATCTCCTTCAAGGTTGGACCAGTAGATCTGACTGATTTAAGTATGTTTTCTATAATCCAGGGACAACCCCACCTGATAATCAAGAGCACAAGTATCATAGAGGTGTCATCTATGTTTTTTTAGACTCTCAAGACAATTTCTAAATGGGATGTTACAGGAACTTCAATAAATTTTCTATGGCTTCTGATTACTAGTTTTTTTATGAAGAAGTTAAAACAAAAAAGGAGTGGCGTCTGACAATCGAACTGTCATTGGATAATACCTGGTTAGCGAATGAAAGTACAAGCCAGAATCAAGTATTCCCCTGGGCTTAGATCATAGACTGTAATATGGTCGGAAACTGTTTACACGAGGTTGGATAATCAAATCTAGGCATATGAGATTACTTAGTTGAAATTAAATCAGATGACACAAAGGTATTTAAAAATAATAATTGTAGTAAAATGCAGCGGTTGATTTTGTGCCTTTGGGCGTCTAAGGGCTCTGAGTGAAAGGCCCAAGGTGGAGACTTATTAAAGCATCACAAAGATAAAAATCCTTTCTTTAATAAAATTATAGGGTCCAACACTATTGACTACAAATAGGTATTTTTCCATGTATCTTTGGAGCTTCTGTGTCCTATTATAGTACTGCAAACCCTTAATCTTTCCTTCTTTTAATGCAAATATATCTAAACTGAAGCTGAATCTTGATGATATATTGTTAATATGTAGTGATAAATCACTAGTATAACAAATGCTCAGCCTAAATATTTCAGGACATAAAGCATCACTTTGATACAAAAAAGGGGGAAAAGCAAGAACAAGCTTACACCAACCCTCCATTTACAACAAAACTATGAGAAAAAAAGATAAATGAGGTGTAAGGAAAAATACAAAGTAATGTTTGCATTAATACATGCATATATATCAGGCTACATAATGACAATTAAATTACGTTTTAAAACTTTCTACATTACATATTAAATATTTAATTCCCCCCAGGCAACTAAGTAATGTGTTTTCAGTCTGTGCAGTGCAACCGGAAATCATAACTCCAGCAGGCTTTACAGTAGTGTCGAGTGAGGGGTTACAAATTAAGTCACAACCAGTCTCCATGAATTTGCATACAATATTTTCCCACTGCATAGCTGAATGACAATATGACCCCGCATCTTTCGCCCCCTGGGCGTTAGTCGGTTGTCTTCAAAACCGGGGGGAATCCATTTCTTTAGACGGGTGGGGTGTGGACGGTGACTTTTTGTACAGTTATAAGTGTCTCCTCGCTCGGTCCAGTCGGCTGCAGCTGTCTCCCCACAGCAAAGAGAGGTAAGAGAGGAGCTCCGCGGTGGGACAATCTGCTGCTAGCCACCAGCTAAGTTAGCTAACTAGCGAGCTAAGTCGTTAGTCGCTGTGACACAGCTCCTCCCCACGATGCCACGCATGTTTTAGTAGGGCTGGCAGAGAAAGTAAAGGCATTTGTAATAGGAGGTCCATTTAAAATGTGGCTAATATTATACTTTAACCACGAGGTGTAAGTTTTAGGTAAGTAGTTAGCAGAAACAAAGCGGTGTTAAGCTGCCAACGACGTTACAATGTTGTTTCCGGCCCCCTTCACAATAAGAGCGCCATGTGTGGTGATGTAACTTCAAAATAGCATTCAGATGTCTGTAAATATCCTTAAATATTTCAGTTAAGTGTCACCTGTTGATACTTATTACACTTAATATTGTTGTTATATAAAAACTGTATATGATTTGCGTTAAGCTGTATTTATTTTGAATATTTTATGCATTACTTCCGCTTTCCACTTTCAAACTGGCTAACAAGATAGCAAGGCAACTATCGATGGGAGGTTTTTGCTCCGAGGGGAACCAACCAGAGTTGACGTCGCTAGCTTAGCTAGCATCGCCTGCTAGCGAGTCATCTGTCGCTGACGGGTTGCCAGCATGCTAATGGGGGCAGTTTAACCGCAACACACTGCAGTAAGTCTCCTCTCTGACTCCGCGGAGGTCTGGCCGAGCTGAACTCCGCTGAGCCATGCGACAGTGGTGCGTCCCCACTGCGACCCCACGCGCGGAACCACTCCCGGGGCGCCTGTCTGCGTCACCCCCTCCATCAGGTAAGTCAAAGTAGGGACACCGCTGGACTTTAAAGCCAAAATAAGACCTTTGTGTGAATTTGATAGTTTTGCGTTGAGCGATCACAAACTAACAGAAGAATAAAGGTGGCGAACTTAAATCACGGCAATCATCCCGATCAAGGCAGGATCGACGTGAAAAATCCATTAAGTTTACTTTGTTTACTTTATGAAGCAGCACAAAACTGGACTTTAAGTATTATTTAATGTTTACATCTTTCTGGTAAATAAAAAAAAAAAACACTGCATGTTGTTGTCCTTTCTTTATTTTGGCGTTATGAGGATGATTAGTTATAAAGCAAGCGAGGTCATGTCAGAAATCCTTCATAAACTCTGCAGGACAGACAGATGTGAGAAGAGAAAAGATGGATAGCACCCCGAGGGCCCCCCTGATGTCAGAGTTTTTTGGGGTGATCTCACTTCAATTCCACTTTAGAAATATAGACCAAGGTTAGCCTCAGCCGTGTGTGCCAAGTGTTTGAAAGGTTGCCAGAACTTTGAATGACCCACAGGTTTTCCAGAGGATAAAGCAGCCTGCTCTGTTTTAGTAAGTGCATTTCTATAAACCGGTGCTGCTTACTCTGAGTTAGATAATGAAGTCAAACTTGCATACAAAGTATCCCCGATAAATGAAAATCCACAAAGAAAGAGCTGTGTTTGAGTTTAAAAAAATTTTATTTCATCTATTAATAATCCTTTTATAATTGATCAGTTTGCTGGTTCTGAGAGAGGCTGCACGGGCTTATCTAAATTTAATGTTGAGTAGAGATAAATATAGCCGTGTGTGTGTCTGGATAACACGTTGTGAAGTCTTCAATGTGCTGATTATCTAATGGGAAATCAACTAAGCCGCGCAGCTTTTTGTATTTCACTTTTAATTGCCCGTCTCAGATTCACATGCCAAACTCTGCACCCCAGATCCAAGGATGGAGTGCTGCGAGGTGGAGCCGCGCTACACCATCGAACAGATCGACCTCCTGCAGCGCCTGCGTCTCTCCGGCATGACCAAACCTCAAATCATCCACGCTTTGGAGTCCCTGGAGCGGCTCGACCCGGACCACCGCCCGTCGCACTGTGACCCTCACCCTGCCCCGTCCAACAACGCCCCCGCCGCGGCCGCCCCAGCGCCGTCTTCATCATCCTCTTCATCCGCCTCATCGCTCTCCCTGGCTTCTGCCACCACGCAGACCTCCGGCCTGGACGGCGCCGCACTGTCGCCCAGCAACAGCTACGAGGCCTCGCCCCCGCCTCTCTACCCTCCCAGCGTGGCGGTTCAGAGGTCGTTCAGCTACGACATGATGGGGGAAGAGGAGTGGGACCTGGAGGAAAAGGTGGAGGAGTACATGAGGTGAGAGGAGGAGCATGCTGAGTGGTGAATTAGTGCTGCGTGAGGACGAGTTGGAAAGATAGAGCAAGAGAGACTATTATAACATCAGATAATGACAGCTAGCGTCCCCAGAGCTGCAGGCTTGTTCTCCAGAATCGTAGTTGAGCTAATTCAGGTCAGGTGTGTGGGGACGGCTGAAAAAAGAGACGCATCAGTGAATAAGGTTAGTCGGAGCATGGGCCGATGTGTTAACCACCGTGTAATGGTACTTATGCCGTGGTGTTTGCTTTTGCAGGAGAGACAGCAACCTGGTGAAGGAAGAAATCAAAACTTTCCTCAACAATCGCAGGATCTCTCAGGCAATCGTAGGCCAAGTTACAGGTACTCTCTTTTCAGTATTATGTTACAAAGTAGTCATTAACTGTTACATCTACATTCCCGTTTGGTCACACTTTGACTCAGGAGGAAGGATTAACCAGAACTAGGTCTGCAGAAAGTTGTGATGGCAGTGTCTACACGGGAAGTTTGACTAGAAATAGGAAAGTACAGATATGTAACTGTGAGCTGCATGTCCTACAGCTCAGCAGCACATGTGGAGGAGTGAAATGCTGCATTCATTGGTTGGCTAGATTCATTACCGGCCTCTTTTTAATGTACACCTTGCTAGTAGGCGGTTGAACGGCTTTAATTCCTGGTGACATAGATTCAGCGAGGCAGTGGAAACGCCCCTCAGAGATTTCCTCCGTATTGACATGATGTGGCGGCTGTAGATCAGGAAGAGCAGTAGATTGAATCCTTCTTTCCCCTGACTACATGCCAAAATCATCCTTGGGCAGGACACTGAACCCCACTTTGCCCCCAATAAGGGTTTTGTGGTATGAACGTGTGTAACTATTTAAAATACTTGGTTTTTAACAGAGAAGTGCTGTTTGTGTGTGTTGGTTTGTGAAAGTGACATGTTAGGGCTGGGCGATATGGCCTCAAACCAAAATCACGATATATTGAGCAGTTCATCCGATAATTTCTATTTGCCATAGATGTAATGTCAGCTTGATATACGGGTCCACAGTTAGGGCTGTCCCGATACCATAAAGTCTACAACAGAAGGTGTGAGAAAAACTGACTAATTAATTATCAACCCATGAGTTAATTTAAATTAAATGTAAAGACTTTGTGTAAGACACGGCGCATTTCACATTTCTGTTGTAAGAAAAAACTACCTGAGTAAACCCAGTAGAAAATGAACTAGGGAGATCACTCGTACAGGGTGTTCCGAGCATGCTGGTCAGGTGAAAGGGCTGGATAGAAAATCTTGATCATCTGGTATCGGCAACGATATCGGCATATGTTAGCTCATGCTGATACTGTCCGATCCTTGTTTTTTTTTGGTATCGGCACCAATACCCGATACTGGTATGGGATCGGGACAGCCCTATCCACCGTGCCACTCTCTGTTCTGTACCTGCTGGGAATCGGACGTTTTGTTAAATATTTCAGATTAATTAATACTGGGACCAGTAAGCATTGACTGGGCAGCCCCATTGTATTTTCATTTTCTTAAAATGTCAAATGTATCGATATGGGCAAAACTGATATCAGTCATCGTTCTAAATCTTGGTATCAGTAAATTTTCGATCTATTTCCCACCCCTACGACATGTACTGTAAAGGACTGTGAGCTGTCAACGTGTTTGGAAAAACGCTGTATAAGTAGAGTCCTTTCACCATTTACATGACAGCATCACAGCTGCTGCAAATCCATGATGATCCATGATTGTCATGTTGGGGATGATGTGAGCTTTTTGACATGGAGCATCATCCTGCTGGAAGTAGCATCAGAAGATGCTCCACTGTTCTCAGAAAGGGATGGACATGGTCAGCAGCAGGACTCAGGTAGGCTGTGCTGGTTATATGATGCTCACACCATAACACCAATAGCAGCCTGAACCTGATGATACGAGGTAGGATGGATGCTTTAATATTTTCACCAATAAATCCTGGGATAGACTCCAGCCCAACAAAGACCCAACTGGATTAAGCGGTATAGAAACTGAACGAATGAATGTATTTCCACCAATTTCTGAACCTACCATCCGAACATGGATGAATGAAGACTTATCATACAGTAGGAGGCAACATTTTTCCGTCTTCTATTGTCCAGTTCTGGTAAGTCTGTGTGAATTGTAGCCTCAGTTTCCTGTTCTCAGACAGGAGGGACCGCGGTGTTTTTCTGCTGCTGGAGCCCTGCTTCTCCGCTTCATGGCTGGACGTGTTGATGTTGTTCAGAGGTGGTATTCTGCAGACCTTTGTTGGAAATGGTGGATATTTATACCATTCACAATAAGTAGTGGATATTGTTATTGTTGTTTACAGAGTGCTTTTCCTATTTGGTGAGGATTTTACTGAAATAAGTAAAAGTTCCCATTGATGGACGAATGAGAGGAAACAGTTTAATATTTAACACCAATGTATGACATCTACTGAGACTCGCACAATATCCCTAACTTATTGTGAAAAGTATAACTTACTGTTTCCTTTCTATCAACTCCAACCAGTTTGCTCATAATCTTCTGACCTAACAAGATATTTTTGTCCAGATAACTGCTGCTTACTGGATGTTTTCTCTTTTTTATACCACTCTCTTTAAACCCTAGAGATGGTTGTGTGTAAAAAATCCCAGTAGACCAGCCTCCATCCTCTTTCTGCCCCATTCTGATGCTCGGTTTGAACTTCAGCATTTTGGTATGAGCATGACTGCATGAGTTGCTGCCATGTGATTGGCTGAACAGACATTTATGTCAACAAGATTGGAGCAACTGGGCTTAATGAAGTGACTGGTGAGTGTGTGTCCTAAGTCATATCATGATGGGTTTATTTACTGGTGATGTTGCATCTCCTAGTATTGCTCAGTTCGAATGGAAACATGATTCATTAACACATTTATGAGTTTCTATTTTTAACCAAAGCAAGCGAGCCACCAATTAATTGGCAAAACACATCATCGCTTTCAAAGAGGATGAGAGTGGAGACAACTGAAGCTTGAAACTTCTGTGAACCCTGCTGCAGAGTTTGAATGTAAACAGATCATTGATCGATCAAAGTGAAAAAGTGACAACAACTTTGTGCTTTCTACCCCGCCTCCTTCACTCTGTGCCTTGGCCTTTTAAGTGACATTTATGCATTAAACATAGACAGTTACACACATAGCGATGAGAGGCTTAAAACAAAGAATAAGGGAGTATTTTGGGAGTGGAAGAGAAAACTTTATTTTTCCTGAAAAGGACATTTCTGCAGTTTGTAATTAATAATGGGTGATTTGTGATTTGTTTAGAGGCTGGGGAGTAGTGTCCAGCTTTCTTTTGATGTTGAGTTTCTTTGAGCCACTGATTTGTTTTTCTTCAGTCCTGTGCTGATTATCAGGATGTTTTCAGAAACATAAGTTCATATAAATTTCCTGCTGAATGGAAAACCGTCCAGCAGGTTGCACAGAATAACATGTATGTATCAATCCATCATTATCCACCAAGTTGTACAAATATTTTTACATAATGTTTCTGCTGTGTTTTTGCAAGATTTTAGCAATTTTTCTTATGAAATGAAACCTTAACTTATCAAATATATATCTCCAAAATGTATACCAAATAATTGTTGTACACATAAACCAAAGGAGAAATTAATAAATTCATGGAAAACTTGCTGATTCCTCGTTCTCTGACTGATACGTGCAGGAGGGAAGTTTTTCCTGGTACATATTCACAAGAAAAAGTCTGCTCTGACAGATACAATCACCACTCTATAATGCAGTTAAAAATAGCTCCTGCATATATTAGTCAGAGATGGAAATAAAGCGTGACGAACACCGTTATCTGGTGCCAGAAATCGTACAATCAGGCTTCATTTGTCATTATGTCTAAATGATGGCTGCCATTAGACGATGGTGGTCCCAGCGTGGGTGGGATCTGCATATGTCTACACGATCAGTCAAACTTTTCCATTAAACCCGATAGGTTAGTGCGTCCAAACCTTTGACGGGTGCTGTACGTTCTTACATTCCCACGCTGTAAATGCACCAGAAAAGCTACTCTGCATGAATCTGGGATGAGAGTTCGTGTTGCTCTGTTAATGATGCCCGCTGGCAGAATCTTCTGATATGTTTTGTGATTAATACAAATCCTTTCATCTTCTTAGTTTTTCTGCATTTGTCATGGTCGTCTCTGTTCAGGATGGGTGAGGCGAACATAAGAGGGAAGGATGGAGAAGCAGTTTGAGCCTCATGAAGCTAAATTTATGTAAGAAACAAAGGTTGGCAATAAAATGTTGAAAATATGCTGATTTCAGCTTGAGCTTGATGCTGATGGAAAGCTACGTCTTAAATCAGACAAATGTTTTGGTAAATCAGAACAAAAAAAAACTATAACAAAGAAGCTAAGTCCAGTTGTATTGCTTCCATAGGAGTTAAGAAGGGTCAGTAGTAGTCGGATGCTGCACATCAAATACATTTGATTAATTAATCATCATTACTGTGAGCAGGTCTATAAAAGCAGAAGTTTTGGTAATTTGCTGGTCAACATGATGGTTAGAAGTAAAGAGTTCAATTATCTTGAAGCATTGCTGGAAAGGTTATGAAGTCATTTTCCAAGTATTTGGAGTCCATCATTCTACAGGGAGAACAATTGGGAAATAGGGCGTAAATAATCGACACTCAATTAATCAATCGTTAAGAATTTCATCAGTGAAATTATTTTTTTAATAAATGCTTTAGTTTAGTTTCAATAAAACTAATGCATCTTCAGGCAGATGCTGAAGTTGTATGTGAGTGCATATTTTACAGTGTAACCATTGAATGAGCTGTTCAGTCTGTAATAAAGATCTCAGTGAGGCAACATGTTGGTAACATGGATTTTTTTTGCTTTTACTGCATTTTAATACAACTTATAAATACTAAATTTGAATACAAATAATGTTGATAATTTAAAATCGATGTTTATTCTCCTGATAATTATTTATGATAGTTTAATCAAATGCCAATCCCTAGTGGGAAATATTCAAGACACTAGTCAGTCTTACCAAGAACGTCCCGACAGAAGCTCAGAGAAACCCATGAGCCACATCTCAGACTCTCCAGCCCTGCAAGCACGTTAGATGCAGGGTCCGACGCTAAGGTTTTTTCCTACTTGCCCTCCGGGCAAGTACTTCTCCATTCTACTTGCCCCATCAAATTTCTTACTTTTCCTGCCGAAAAGATCATGCAAACTTTCGCTCACGACTTACATCTTTCTAAATTAAATTTCCTGTTGACTGTATACTATACTAAACAACATTTCTTCCTTCAGAAAACAGTATTTATGTTATATGTCATTATAGTGACATGCATTGAAAAACATCTTAACAAAAAACAATACTATTCCCTTATGAGGGTCCAGAAAGAAGTATGTGTGTAAGTATAAGTACGTTACACCCTCCGTCCCCTGTCTGAACATGTGAGCCGCCTGTTTAATGCCCGATCACAGTTAAAATCTTGCACTGAAGGGCCTTCAATCGCCAAAAACATAAACT
>JAVQJG010063497.1:0-17623 GCA_036024015.1 Craterocephalus amniculus | reverse complement strand
CATGTGGGGGGGGTGCCCACTCAGGTCGCTGCGAAATGCGGTGTCCCTGTCACAATGCCGGTGTGATTTCATTCACGGGTTGGTTGGGCGGCAAGGGTGAATGTCGAACACTTAAAGGATGAAATATTAGGCTGGAACACAAAGCGGGACGTAAATAAAGAGCTCAAAGGCGTCGGAAGTGAGGGATGACTCACGAAGTGAAGCCGAGCACACACATGTTCTTCCAGATGTTCCTGCTGTGGAAGAGCTCGGGGTAGGACAGCTGGGGGCGGGAGGAGGGAGCCGGCTCTGCATCCAGCTCTGCAAGAAGCAAACGGGACGGTTTTTAATTCGTCATCCATCAGCCTGGCCAGGTCTCTCATCAATCAACAGCTCGAGGGCAAGTTGTTGGAAATGTTTAACACATTTATGTTGGCACAGAAATGCAGTGGAAAACTACTGAAAATAGCTGAACATCTGCTGGCAAAATCTGAGTATTAATTTAGTTTAGGCTATTTAGTTTGTCTTTTAAACACAATAAAATAAAATAACGGGAAAAACAAGAATAAATAAAAAAAAGTTCCTATTCTGTAATAATAAAAAAGAGGAAAACAAAACTCATAATCAAAATTGTCTTTAAATTGGCTTTAAATCCTCCATAGTCCAAAAAAAACCTTAAAGGTAAATTGTGTAAGATTTACACATGGTGGCGGTTTAGAGGTGCTCTAGTTCCTATCAAACAAAGAGTACTGTAGCTTTAAAGCACAGACCCTTTCTTGACCTTTTAACCCTCACAGACATGGAGAAGCTGCATTCAGCTTTTATGCTCTGCATGTCTGGGACAAACTGAACCATTTAAATTCGGGTAACAGACCCACCTGTTCTCTGCGGCTTGTCAATGGTTTTTATTTAAAATTTCAAATCTGGATAATTTCTTTAAAGCTTCAATGTTAAAACTTGCTCATGTTTTTAATCTAATGTTCTTTAATTGTTCTGACATGAAATGTGCTGTATTAATAAACTTGCCTTGCCTGAAGGATCTGACTTTAATGAGGTCGCCAAATGTTTTTTACCTTTCACTGTCTTTATTAACATTTTGAACAAAAATCATTAAATCCTAATTGATGTTTCATAGAATACAAATCTATCTATCTATCTATCTATCTATCTCTGTCTGTCTGTCTGTCTGTCTGTCTATCATCTATCTATCTATCATCTATCTATCTATCATCTATCTATCTATCTATCTATCATCTATCTATCTATCTCTCTCTCTCTCTCTTGAATAGAGAACTGATCAGCCATTGAAAGCATTTCTTCCACTTGGAAATAATCATCCAATCCAATGAAAATCCAGATGACCCAGCTTTCCATCAGCACTTAAACGCACCATGTAAGTGCAAAGCTTTGAAGCTCCCGGAAGCATGAAAAGAGTCTTACAACCTCTTCAGCACTAGCCGTAGATGCAGTATTGTCCGTTGTACCAGGTGATTCGTGCACGTTTATCTGAGAAGGAGCCTTATGAACATGAAAGTAGGACATTTCTGAGGCAGAACGGAGGAAATTTGTAATTTGTGCATGTGTAAATTTATTTTGTGAGTAATTTCTAGATATTTGTGTATGCATTTGAACATACATTTGCAAATATTCCAAGTTACACACACAGCAGCTTGCACAGTTTAAAAACCATGCATGACACAAAATAATAGAGCCGATTTCTTTCCATAAAAAGCCCATGGGGAAAATCCGTCTCCAGATGGAGATTCGTGTTTTCATGTTATATTTGCAAAGGTTTTACCGAAAGTCCAAGAAGCACAGCACACTTTGTCATTATTTTCCCTAATCATTGTGCAAACAATTTCTATAAAAAGCCCTAACACACCTCTTCCTGTTGACCTTCTACTTCCACTTTAATGTCTTTTTGCATGTGTTTCCCAAAACGGCGGCACAAGTCAGTTGCTTTTTTGTGTGTAATATAGGTTTTTCACTTGTCTAATGACATAAAACAGTCGAGTGTCAGCAGATGTTTATTGACTGATTCACAGTGGTCGGTAATGGCAGATTCAGAGCAGGGAGGTGCATACGTTTTGTGGGAAAGTGTAGAAAAACTAACATGAATTATGTCATTTAATGAGGTCAGAGAGACTGAAAACAAGTAAAGTCAATGTGGACAAAACAAAAGGATTCATGGAAATTACTACACCTTAGCTAAGATGGAGTGTTTGTGGAAACTCCTCACATCCCAGGAAACATATTTACATGTAAGCAGCTTCAGAGCCCAGTTATTATCCGGCTCAGCTTCTGCACTATTTTCCATTTTACATCCTGAGCATTACTACCTGCTCTGCTTGTGAGATGGGGAGTAGCACCCTGACTTTATGAACTAGAGGAGGACAGAGCGAGCATGTGAAGGTACCTGTGAAGCTCTCGTCGTCCCTGTTGGAGTTTCTTCTATCGCTGAAAGAGTTCATGTCTGCGGATCGCTCTGACAGCAGGAGCCAGCGAGGAGACTCTGGAAATACACCGGGAACGCTGCGGGAGAGGAAAGGCCTTTGATCTCAGGTCAACTTCACGCGCAGCCACAGTTATTAAGAAACTTAGAGACTCTGCTGCTGCAGCCCAGATTTGCAGCTTCAGCATAAAAAGCGAAGAATGCAGGTCGTAAAGTAGTAAAACTCTTAAATCCATTCTTATTAAAACCCGTAATTGACTGCCTGTAATCTATTTTAATTTATTTTTACAGCAGCAGCGGAGGCTTGTCGTGCAGCAGGGACATTAAAAAGACCAGGGGACATTAAATAAAATAGCTCTAATATGTTCTGACATAAGCGAGGAGGCTCAGTGTAATGAGCGGAGCAGATCAATACAGCCCACCAAAGCATTCAGTGAGCCAGCTGGCACTTCGTCAAATAAACAGATCCCTATGAGATTTGCTGTAAAAGCTGCGCTCGTACCCGTAGCAGAGGAACAGCGTTAAAGGGGCGGCGCCGACTCCCACCAGGCCCCTCCAGGACTGGCACCCGAGGGCCACGGCCAGCAGCAGCAGATCTCCAGCCACGGTCATCAGTCCAGCCAACATGGTCGCCAGGAGCCGGAGAGACGGCTCGCACAGCTCCAGACCTGCAGGAGCGACAACGCTTTCATGCACACTGCAGGTATTTCTCTCATTTAGCTGTTTGATTCTGGATAAATGTGGCAATTAAAACCCAAATGTGTGTGCCTCTTGATTGCATTATAACTACATGAGCTCATGGAGCCACATGAGTCAGAGCTGAAGGAAGCAGGATAGATCCTCACATTCACAATGAAACCACAAATCTTTAAAATCCGCCTCACAAACTCATGCAGCTTTTCATTTTCCATGAGTGTTTGGTCATTAAGCGTCATTAGCGTGATGAAGAGCGGTTACATCCAGAGTTATTAAATTCATTCACTCTGAGATTTCACAGCTAAAAACCTGATGGAAGGTTAGGCATTGCCTGAGGGAACACAACCTGATTCATGCTGCAGCTACAAGTCATGAATAATGGAAAACAAAAATAACTGGACCATTTTTTGCACTTTTAGACTACATATAAGGTCTCTGACAGAGACGATGTGCATACTTTAGATGCGTTAATACTCACGAGTGATATACAGAGTGAGATAGACTCCAGCACTGGCAGCAGCCAGGCAGAAACGCATGACAATGAAGATAGACGGGTATGGAGAGACACACACCAGCACCCCGAATACCACCGACAGAGTCAGAGAGGTCAGCAGGGTCTTGAACCTGCCCAGCCTGCAGAGAAAAACACCAGCAGGGATGAAGCCAGGGGCGAACACTTCCAGTAATTTTCACAGCTTGAAACTTTACAGTATGGGAATAAACAGAGATATATGGAATTAAACAGGGATTTCTGGAAATATATGGGAATAAAGAGGGATATTTGGAAATAAACAGGGATATTTGGGAATAAACAGAGATATAAGGGAATAAACTGGGATATTTTTTAATAAATAGGGAGATATGGGAATAAACATGAATATATATATAAATAAACTGATTTATGCGAATATATGGGAATAAACAGGGATATATCGAAATAAACACAGTTATATGGGAATAAACAGGGATAGATGGGAATAAACAAGGGAATAAATGTGGGAATAAACATGAATATATGGGAATAAACAGGGATATATGGGAATAAACAGAGATATATGGGAATCAATCCAGAAATGTACTAAACTGAAGGTTTATTCCATTAAATATATTTGAGGAAAATATATTGGAGCTTTATTTTGGCGAAAACAACTAGAGTTATCTATGCTAGTGGGAGTAGTATTTCACTCAACATTCATGGTTTTTGTTGTTTAATGAAAGAACTGATTGCTCAGTAGAAGAATTAAAGTTTTCTGTTTTTATATTCTGAAATAAGTCTGGTGAACTGTCATGTTTTAACAGCTTCATTTGGCATGGATGAGTGCTCAAGACAAAAAAATTATTATTTTCATGTTTGATATGATAGTTTGTAGAATTTATCCCTTAATTCCAGTTAATTACCATAAATTATATATACCATAAATATCTTCGATAAATTCCCATAACTCCCATAAAGCTTCTACTTTGGAATATTGCCAAAATTCTCCAGTTTATTTTGCCATGGAGTATTTCTGGAAATTCCCCAGTTTTTTCCTCCTCTTTGCAACCCTAGATGAAACTTCAAACCCCAGATTTAAAACAAACAGGAGCAGACATGTTTATGACCAACATTTTGTCCTGTAGTTATGTTTATAACATAAACCCTGAGGGGTCTAAATATCCATTTATGTCAATTTCCATGTGAGACAGCTTTTAGAGGTATTTTTTTTAATTATCATTATTTGAAGACAGATTTAATCACCTGCATGCATCTTGTTCAAACAGGTGATCTGCATCGATGACTGCATCAATAATATTCAAAAGATACAGATTTTAAATCGTACTTTCGACAAAGCACAACTGATCTTTAATTATCATAAATCAGCAGCATCATTAGCTAATCCTCGGCTGCTCGGGGGCCCGAGCAGCTTTGTTTCCTGCTGCAGACTCTGTGAGTCCCACAGGAGGCAGCATCAATTCTCTAGTCTTAACAAACAGATGCTACGCTCAATTGGTCAGCAAATAATAAGAGCTCTTAGCTGATAACACAGGCACAATCCCCCCTCCCTAAAACTACAGCTTCCCCTCCCTGCAGCGCAGTTATCTGAGTCTACAGAGCATGTTTGGGGGTCATGCAGTATTAAAACCACCTACTTTACATGCTTTTATATCAGCATCTGGAACATTTACTGCTTGTGGTTAATAAGCTTGCGAGTTTTGCTCCTGCAGTATTTCTCAGACAACGATTTCTTATTGTGAAGAGCAGCAGTGTGAATCACAGTTTGGCTGCTTCGCCATAAATCTCTCTTTTTGCTGCAGGCCACAAGCTGCTGTCTGATAGAGGAGCCACTGAATCTGCAGCTAATTTTATCGGGACATCTGTGCTGGCCTTTGCAGTTTTGCGTGTGCGAGCTGACTTGTTAACTCCTCTGGTTCAGTTCTGTCTTTTTATCCAGTTTGATAAACATATTCAAACAGCAGGAGACACAGTGCGTACGTTACCTGTCTGCCGCAAAGCCCAAGCCAAGGCAGCCAGTCAGGATTCCCAGGATGAAACACACCTCCTCCACTGGGACCAGCCAGTACTGCCCACACACCAGATCCCACTGCACAGCACAGAGACAAGGAGGGAAGTTTGTCACTGATTATTTGCTCATGTTAAGACATTTCAAGTTCCATGTGGACAGACATTACAAGGAGACTTCCGCAGATCAGGACTGATTCATGAAGAAATAATACTTTTCAACATTAATTAGCTACTTCTTTCTATCTCAAACATCTGAGGTAGAGTCAATTGGTAACTATCGATCTACTCTAACAAAGAAGAAACTGGGAGTTCCCCAAGGCTCCAATTTTGGCCCCTTGTTGTTCAGCGTCTACATCCTCCCATAGGTCGGATCACAGAAACAAACCTAATATATATGCTGATGACACTTGGCTCTATATTACTGTGTCAACCGGGAACTCTGGTCTCATACAAACCTTAAGCAAATATCTCATTCAGAGAATACATGGATGAATTTAAAGTTCATGAACTTAAAGCAAATGTTTACATAATTATCTTTGTAAACAAAGTTTCTAAAGATTAGCCTCCAGCTTCAGGCAAAAATCGGCCTTTATGCTGCCACTAAACGGACTGAAGATTCGGGATGATTAAGAAAAACTTCATTTGTTTTCAGCAGTCTTCTTGACTACTTTGACAGTTTTTACAGGTTTCCTTAAAATCACTCCAGCTTGTCTGTGCAAAGAACTGATTATAAAACGTCGCTGCCGGTGTAAGAGACACTGTTGTTCTGGTCCAGAATACATCTCTAATATAGAGATATTATATCTCTAATCTGCACACACCCTATGAGTCACCAAGACTTCTGAGATCATATGGTCCAAGTTTGCTTTCTGTCCCCAGAGTTAAAAAGTTTAGGTTTTCTGATCCTAATATCTGGAACAAACTTTCAGTAAACCAAAAGTTTTCACCGAACCCTAGTTATTTTAAAGCAGCTCATCATTTTTAAAAAATTTGTATCTGTTTTGATTTTATTCTTTGTTTAAACATATTTTCTTCAGAATATACAATGCGTATGTTTTATAATGGACAGTACAGCAACGTGCAAAGGGTAATTTAAAACGAAAAACACGAGAAAGAAAAAAACAGATTGTATTAAAAACATGATCACACTGGGTTGCCTTATATATAAAAAGTGCCACATTAACAAATGTGCCTGATGGATTATGAACTGGAAATGATAAAAAGTTTGCAACCTTCCAGCCGATTAGATAATGGAAACACAGGAAGAGCAAAACCACACAATGCTACTGATGGTGTGCCTGATGGGGGTGTATTACTGTAATTATTACTAAACTTACAGCAATGTAAGAAAAACTTATATTAATCATTATTTGATAAATATAGGTTATATATTTTTCACTATTTTCTGGGGACCCCCTGAAATGACCTTTTGACCCACATGTGGGTTCTGACCCACAGTTTGGGAACCACTACTCTACACAACACAGCAATGAAACAACAGTGTGTTCAGGTAGAGGCTTCTTCAGGTCTGCTGCAACTCAGAAAGGTAAAGGAAGTCATTCCTTCCAAGACAAGAAGTCGACAAACTATTACTAGTTGAAAATGAAATTATTTCTAACTTGGTAAAAATTAATTCTAAAATTATAATTTCCCTTCAGGAATTTGTATTTGCACAATATCTGCTCTCAGATCAGAGTTTTAATCACATTAAGCCGACACACTAATTTGCATTTACAGCTGAGCGCCGCTAATGTTGCTGCCTGATGGCCGCTGAAAGCAAAGTGGTTTAATGATCCGAGGAAGAGGTAGGCGGAGCAGAGGGCTGCTCGTAAAAAAAACAAAACAAAAAGGCCTCGCATAACTGGAACCTGTGCAACGAGACATAAAAAGCCTATCACGTAAGATCAGCTGACGTGACACAGCAACTGACAAAACAACGGCATGTGGTTGGCAGGAGCATGCGGGGAATGAACACAAACCAGTACTAAAACTCCCCAGACTGGTTTGATGAATGAAACCTGACTCCTGAGCAAACGTGCCGCTCTGTCACAGCCAGCAGGTTTCACTGATAGTATCTATTGATCAGCAGCAGAGGTGAATCCAACCAGAGGAGCAGAAACAAATCCCACTCGCAGCAATTTATACGTCCTCGGCATGCAAACCGCCTGTTAGCCTGCTTTTACAACGCTGATGGATTTGCAAACCGGCTGAACGTCTCCCCTGGCAGCGTTTAAGCATCTTCGGCATACTGCAGCGGAGTGGGTGGATTACCAGCACTAATGCCACGGACTGGAGGGCTGGGTGTGGTTCCTACATCAAAGGCGCAGCAATAAAAACACACAGGCCAGAGGGTGACCATGAGCATCAAAAATAACAAGACCGAGGGGGAAAAAAAAAACCCCAGACATGAGGAAACGTGGGTAACATGGAGTTTAGCTCATGTTTTTAGGAGAGTGGCTAATTTTAAACCTGATTGCAACTTATGGTGACCATGAAAGAGGGTTTTAGGAGGAACAACTCTACATCTGTTCATGTTTTCTAACAATAAATTTAGTTTCCCTTCAATGTGTCTCTTTTTGTCTCAGAGGTAATTTAAGTAAGTGGTTGAGTCTCCTGTTAAAGTGAGGTGTTAAAGGAAGCTCTGATCTCTGACATTCCACGAATGATTCCTTAAATTCTCCTCGTTACAGTCCCGTCACGTCACCACACGGGCACAGATGAAACATGCATTTATAACCTGGTTATAAAACCACCTGGTCCAGCCACGTCTCGTCTCGTAATCTGCAGAAAAGACAGAAATGGCGAGTGTTTTTTCTCTTGAATGATGGAGTTTAGCTCTCTCTAGGGGCCATAAAGGGCTTTAAGACGCTGTGATGAGTTAAATCAGAGATGCTTCCCCTCTGAGACAGCTCTGCTGATCCAAACAAGTCTCGTATATCCCTGAAATCTCCCTCTTGTAACCGCTGAGAGATATTTTTCTAAGCAGGAACACATGAACAACCCATCCTGCCGTGACAATCCACCACACAGCCACACTCAGGTGAAGCTTTCATGACTCGAAAAGGGCAAATATTCATTTATCCACTTGCTGGACACTTTATTATTAATTCCTTGTTAACACAAAAGCCAATCACATGGAAACTACTCAGTGCATCTAGTCATGGAGACATGGTGAAGAAGACTTGCTGAAGTTACAGCTGACAGTCTGAGGAAGAGTAAAAATCCAGTGAGTGGGTTAAAATAGGAAGGAAACAACATAAAATTTGCCTTGCAGCAATGATTCCGGCTCCTGCTGGCCCATTATTTGCCCCTTAGTAACAACTAGGCCTGTCACGATAACAAATTTTGCTGTGTGATTAGTCGTCTCAGAAATTATTGCGCTAAATGATTTTGTCCTTTTGAGACAATTTTCAACTAATAATACGATAATGCCATTATTATAATGCAGGTACACCCTTTCAATCAATAAACTTCCTTTTGTAAACAAGATTTTCACTGCAACTGGAAGAAATTTGTAGTAATTAAACAAAAAACAATAATCAGAAGCCACTCTCATTCTAATTAATTAGACAGAAACAAAAAGGAATAAATATGAGAGATAATGTGGTACCGTACGAGACCATGCAGCTGTCATTTACGACACGAGACACTAGTCTTCATTCAGTGATCAAACTACCCAACAGAGAAAAGTGAAGACATCAAAGCAGCAGCTGGAAAAAAACATAAAATGTCAAATGAATGGATGAAACTTAAAACCACGTGACCCGTCTCCATCTTGGTACTATCAGGAGTGACTGACACCCAAAAATGGCTGACGAGGAGGCACTGAGAGGGGGGCTGTGAGCATGGGGAGGGATGATTGACACGGATAACACTCTACAAGCTAAAAAACGAGCTAACCAGCTAACAGAGCAAGGCGGGCTGAAGATTAGCCAGCTAAAAACAACGGTTGTGCTACTCTTGGCCTTTCTTTCCCAGATATCTGCCACCTGTCAATCAAAAGGATGCACCCTTATTATGAAGAATTTTAAGATTAAATAACATCTAAATTAATAAGTTAGAATTTTCACGTAGGTAAACCTGACCTTTAAACCCTAAAATGTTTTTTGAACCAGGTTGTAAACATGTTTAATTCTGCTGTAAAGTTGGCCTTTTTAGCATGAAGGTCTATGGAGATTGACTCAGCCACACCCTAGTGGAGGAGGGGGGAACTGCACTTCCTGCCACTTCCATAAAAGGCTTCACATTTCTTGGAAAAAACTCCATTTACAACCATCCGTAAATTGCAAGATCCAAGATTCTTCCATGAAAGGAGTCCTGGAAGTCGCGTACGTCATCTTATCGAGTTAAACAGCTTATAAACACTCGATTGTTTCAAGCTTCAGAGAAGCAGCTTTTCCCCATCAGGAGCTGGTTTGTCCGTCTTATGAGTGAAAATTCTGCTGCAGGTTTTCCTCTCTTATGCAGATAAACATGTGTTTGATGATTTACCTCGGTAACTATGTTGTTCTTCAGCCCCTCGGTCACGTTGTAGTCCCAGCCGTCCTCGCAGTCCACCACGGCTGCATGGCTGCTGTTGCTGTACTGCTTACACTGAGACGGCCCGCCGCTGTCGCTGGGCCTCGCCCCCTTCTCCCAGGGCAGGGAGGCGTTCAGCACCTCCGGAGACAGCACCAGCCTCGGGAGGTGGCAGTGGTGGCGAGGGGTGAGGGTGATGAGGGGGTCGGAGGAGAGCAGGAAGGCCAGGAAGAGGTTGGGCAGGATGGATAGGGCGATAAGCACCCTCTGCTTCTTCCTCCCCAGGGCCAGCACCATCACCTCCCCCGTGGGGGGCAGCAGGGGCGGCGCCGGGATGGAGGAGGAGGACGGCGCCGGGGAGGAAGGCACCGGGGAGGAGGGGAGGGATGGAGGAGGAGCGGGGCAGGGGGAAGGGGAGACCAGGGGCGGCGAGTCAGATGATGTCATCGCTCTGGGGTAGGAGGGGTTAAATAGAGGCAGAGGTTGATGAGGGGAGAAATCTGTGGAAGTAAAAGAAGCCGGTTGACATCTGGACTCAAAGAAGATTCAAGATACCGATACTGCTCTAAAGTACTTATACTCGTACTTTTCAAAGTGGATCGATACCAGGAACTAGGGCTGGGCGATACGGCCGCAAATTACTATCACGATATATTGAGCAGTTCATCTCGATAACGATAAATGGACGATACGAGCACAATAGGGCATAATTTTTATTAGTTATCAATGTACTATCAGTCTGATGTACGGGTGCGTCGTGCCACTCTGCTCTGTACATGCTGGGAATCAGTTTTTGTTAAATATTTATTATGAATTATTTAGTACTGGGACAAGTAAGCATTGACTGGGCAGCCCGCTCGTGTTTTCATTTTCTGAAAATATCAAATTTATCAATATGGGCCAAAATGATATCAGTTATTGTTGTAAATTTCGGTATCAGTAAATTTTCGATATCCATCCCTAACCAATTGCAATTTATTATGCGCAATGTTTATTTTCACTTGAAATTTTAGCTATGTCGTCATTTTTATTTATTTTTATTCTTTATTTATTTCACCATCATGTGGTGTTAAAAGCAGAGAAGAAGAAAAAACCTGTCTTCCAATTCATTAATTTTTTGAGGGTGGTTTGTATCGGTACTCGGTATTGGCGAGTACTTGGATTCAAGTGTCGTATTGTATCGGTTTGGAAAAAAGTGGTATTGTTGCATACCTAGTTTAGACCTAAAGCCAGAGTCCTTGCAAGATCTGAAAAACCAGTCAGGCTTTTTAAATCCAGTTTAACCAGCTCTGTGATGGTGATTCAGATCTTAATGCTGACACAGGTTTTCCTCTTTAGGCATAAACGTGGCCACACACACTTAAATCAGAAAAATAAATAAATAAAGAGCAGAGAAATTAAAAATGATGCTAATAATTATGAGAAAGGAGAATTCTTTTTAATTTAATTAAATATATTCCTGCTGTTTATAGCTGGTCTTAATAAAATAAATTGATTGTATGTTACTGAAAAATGAGGAGTGAATCCCAAGTCGAGGAGGTTTAAGCCCTTAATGCCAAGATTTGAACATTTTTATTTTTTATTTTATTGATTTAATCAACTTTTATCAAATTATTTTTATCATTAA
Organism: Craterocephalus amniculus; assembly: GCA_036024015.1. Lineage (NCBI taxonomy): Eukaryota > Metazoa > Chordata > Actinopteri > Atheriniformes > Atherinidae > Craterocephalus > Craterocephalus amniculus. The sequence goes on along the minus strand of JAVQJG010063497.1, from coordinate 5,848 downwards.
TTTATCATTTATTTTTATTAATTAATTAAATATTTAATTGTAGTTTATTTCATTTGATATTTTTCTGTATTTATTTTGCTTTTTTCAATTGTAAATAAATCCAGACGTTAAGGGGTTAAGCCAGTCTCCAAGCATGACGCAGTTTAAAAAAATAGTACAAAAAAATGGTAATATGGGGTTTCATGGAGAAGGGAAGGATTTCATCAGTTGCTCTCTCAAATTTTTTATTTATTCAGTATTACAGCTATTATCTTATTTTCATATTATGATTTATGTACTTATGGATATATAAATATGTCAGTCTTTCTGTAAGTAAACAGACAGACTGTGATGTAGATTGATGTATTTTAAACCCCCTAAAAATAGATCCGGCATCTGCAGCACTTCTTGGCTTTTATGGTTAATATATATGAATATATATATATACATATAAGTATAAAAGAAAGTTTAGTGTGTTTACATGCAACTTCAACAGCTTTCATATAAAAAATATGCTGATCATCAACATGAGTTATTTAGACTCTTCAGTTCTGGTCAAAAGCATTGATTTTTAATTCAGGCTAAGGAAGGATGTATCCATATTTCAGTTCAGTTCAAACTGAAAAATGCCAGCAGCCAATCAATTTTCAACTTTACAAGCTCACTTCTGCAACTATGGTTAAATAATTGATCTTTCTGTGAGTTATTCGACAATGCGACCTTTACTCAGCCTCATTCTGATGCTTTGGGTTTGAGTAAAATGTCAGCCATCAGCAGAGATGCAACAGATCAGTGTGACGCATCTGAATGTTGCTGCTGTTGGAAAGGATCATAACAAGCGTGTTTAAAGACCCTGAAATACCTCGCCGAGCTGTCAAGCATCACCTCTGAGGTGTGTGGATGACATCTAAGTGACGGGGATTTAGACTCTATCCTAAATTTCCCATATTACTACTTAATTGCTGCAATTATGCAGTAGAAGTGCTCATGTTTTGTTCACATAACCAATACAATCTCACTTATACAGGAGATCAAGTAAGAAGGCAAACTAGCATATTATTGCATCATGCAGCAGGAAAACCATCTTTTAGGGATATAACACCCGAGGGAACCTAAACATAAAGATAACTTCTGCAGTTTTGTATAAGATGAAGTTCTCAAACTTGTTTTTTACATTGTACTCCTGCAAAATTATTTTTCAGCAACGATCTCACTAAACCAGGGGTGTCTATTCAGATTTTAGATCAGGGGCCACATACCCCACTACAATAAATAACAGCATAGTAACCTAGATATAATGAAAAGCCACATTTCTCCTGTATTTTATTCCAAAAACATACATGTACATAATCAAGATGTTCATATCTAATGAACTATCCTATTAGAAAATATCATGAACACTTGCAATTTCTTCATAAAAATAATTGCAGTTTATAATTTTGGGCGGTTTTATGTGTTAATATCTGGAAAGTATATTATCTATATTTCTATCTTCATAAATATGAACTTATACTTAAAATGTAATTTTTTTATTAAGAGGTTTATATCAAATTTATATTTTTTTTTATCAGTTTCACTACTTGTATAAATTATATTTCGGTTGTATATATTTTCATCCATACAAATATTTGTACTTGTTTTACATATTTACACATGCGTAAGAACTTACAAAATCAGATAAGATTTAACTTGATGAGGTCTGTTGTATATTTAGGACAAACTCCTTCTAACCTTTAATAATTGTATTTCTTTTTATTACAGTAAACTGATCCATTTTATCTATCTGCTTTTACTCACTCTATACACATTCTTATGTCCATTATTTGTTCATCTTTATTTATTATTAATTCATTTAGTATTTTATATAATTGTAAATAAATTCAGACATTAAGGAGTTAATCACAGGTTATGAAACAGCAAAATAAAATATTTCACATTATGATTAGCGTAACTTTTCCAGACTATAAGTTATTTTTAAATGTGTGTACATTTCCACATCTCTGTAGCAATCCTGACCCACTGAACTCAATCACATCATAGTAAAAACTGAAGTCAGATGCATTAAGTTAGGAAGATATTTGATCCTCACACTTTCCCCCAGGGGTGCATGTACCCCCACAGGATAATAGCATTATTAATTTTAATGCCAAATAAATTTGAAATAAGAGAAGGATTGATTTAGGATTAATTCTATTAAGAATAATTATTCCCCGTGATCAAAAGCTCCAATCCAGACCCTCTGATCTTTATGATAATGTTTGCAAACTGAAGGCAAAGTGAGTTGATGGCAGCCTGCGCCCTCCTCAGCAGCCTCCTGCACATGGTGCTCCTCCAGCAGCCAGCCCTGCCGTGTTTTCCTCCCACTGGGCCAGGAAGTCATACAAAAAGAAATTCCACAGGGTTACATAAGAGCTTTGACACGAGGTGGGGGGGAGGAAAGGGGACGTGGAAGGAATGTAACACGGAGGGGCCGGCTGGCCTCTGTGGGAGCTGGAAAAGGACACCTGCCCCGGCTAAACTGAACCAAAGCACATCTGCTTTACTCCTAAACTAACCGCACATGTGTATACACTCACCTTTTATTCAAATGCTGTTAAATGTGAGCCCAAATTAGCCCGTTTTCTCCTCCAGATTTCCCAAACATTGCGGGGTGAGACGGAGTTTCACCGCATTTGCTGGATTTCAGCTGCTCCTCGACGCTCCGCTCCTGTCTGACGGCTGCGGAGACATTTCTGTCTCTTATTGAAACCAAAGCTGTGTTTCTGTTTCACTCCAGCAAGGACACCGGACTCCTGTTATTCTCGAGCTCTGCTAACCCTCCGCCAGTTTGACATGTGATGCTGCTGCCCACCGGGGATGCTGGACTACTCTCCTCCTCCTACCGTCGCCGGTTTCCAGTGTTGCTGTTTAGTCCAAGTTTCTGACGCAAAATCATTATGTAACCCATAAATGTGTCCGACATCACCTCAGAGGGAAACGCGTCGTCAGGAAGCGGGCAGCGGACAAAGAGCGGGTGGAAAACTGCGGAGAGCTGTCTGTTAAAAGGGAGCAGCTCCGCCAGCGGCTCGAGTCTTCGTGAAAAATCGGTGAAAATCGTGGAAGCGACGTCGCTTCGTAAACGAACACTGCTGTCAAAGATCGTATATGCACAGTATGTGAATCACTCCGCGGCGAATTCAACTTTCAAGTTTTTGGGTTTCAAACGTAGAATTGCTGCTGCTGCTTATTATTATTATAATTATTATTATTATTATTATTATTATTATTATTATTATTATTATCATTATTGGTGTTGTTGTTGTTGTTATTATTATTATTTATTTTTTTATTATTATTACTTACTTATTTACTTAGTCTACTTATCTATTATTGCACTATTCTAGTGTTTTCATTTAAAATATATTCTGGCAAAAACTTTTATACAAAATTCTATATTGTAAATACTAATATAGATAATAATATTTAGATTTAACATTGCTTAAGGTTAAGATTAATGAATGGATAATTTATGGTTTAATCTTACACAGGGGAAAGTTTATATAAAATTTGTTGAACAAGAAGGAAGCACTCCAATTACCCTTATATTAAAAATAAGAAAGAAATGACAGAGATAAATGACTGAAAAATATTGTGCATGAAAAACTTAAAGATACGCATGTGAATAGATAAATGTTTTTGTATGTAAACCACAATCAAAATTGGGGCAGAAGCTTTTTGTCATTTGTAGCCAGATGTGGCAACCTGTCACCTGGCCACCTTCATGTGGTTTTGTGGCAGTGGTGGAGCTAGATAGTTATACATGGGGTGGTCAGAGGGTGGGCTTCTCCTCTTACCAATTTGGTTTATTGTCTGGTGGGTTCATGTGTCTGAAGCCAATGACCTGCATGGCTAGCTCACAGGCTGGGGTCGATCTCAGCCTGAGTTTCCTTTTTGCTTACAAAGAAGTCCTAAATATATCCCTTTCTCCTCAGATTTTTATCATTTTTATTCAAAATAAGGCTGGATGTGGGACATAGTCCTTGTCGAGATGTAGTTTACTTTAAAATCAACTATTAGCCATTCAAGCCTTCTGTTTAAGGTATGCTTGCTTTAGGATACTAGGCACTCCTTGGGCATCTTTATAATTTATTTTCAGCTCCAATGTGAAAACTAAATATGACAGATATCTCACATTATGTTCAAGTTAATCTAGTGCTAACATATAGCTAGATTAGCACTGCTATGTACCTTTATCCTGACATCGCCTTGTTTAACAGTAGTTGAGCTCAGACAGGGATAAAATGTCTTAAGTTTAATGTGAAGCCTAAAGTCAGTATTTTTAAAGGGTAGCTAATTAGGAAACTACTTCAAAACTGACATCAAACTGGTGTGGTGACACTGTGATTCACAAGGGTGTGGAGAGATGTTTCTGTCCTTCTCAAGATTACAGGGGTGGCCAGTATCACCCTGTCCCACCCTCTAGTTCCACCCCTGCTATGCAGCATAACCATTAACTCCATGCTCTGATGCTCTGAACTCAGCCATCTGGTGGCATCTAGAGAATTAAAAATGACATGTGGCCACACTTTACTTGTTTAAGGGAATAACTTTTTTAACATGTGGCCATGTGTTATTTAAAGGCATATTTAAGGGTATTTATTATTCATTCTGATTCTACATTAAAAAAGTTTAAATCAATTGTAGACTTAACCAACCTTATTTGGTTTGCCAAACTGAATAATTTTAACTTCAAAACAAGTATCATGATTACTTTTAGATCGCAAACACAAAATAACGAATCAAACTTGTAAAACGGAAAATTGTGTCCACAGGAAGTACTTTCGTTTGGCTGTTTTTTGGTCAGAGTGAAGCATCTGTCTTTGAGTGCTCTGTGCTGCAGGAGAGCGCGTGCTGCTGTCTGCCGCGTGGTGGAGCCATAAATGACAATCCCACAGAAGCTACAGGTGTAACACTGCACCTCCAGGAACCAGCTGCAGCGGTTAATAATAGGAGTAAAAGGAGGAGAGGTCCATAATTTAGCCATCTATGGTGCATTCGCATGTAAATGATAACTTACAAAATGCAAAAGGCCCACTCCGGTCTGTTGCAGCTCATGTGTTTTCATGTAGTGGCTGTTAGTCTACACTTGATGGCACCAACAATTTGCAAGCAGCTGCTACTGCAGGCCTTCCTCCACAGGAACTTCCCGGATGGTGCATGAAATTTTAATAGCCCGTAGCATTAAAAAATAGCCTGTTGCATTAAAAAAATATATACAGTATATATATATATATATATACAAACCAAAGTGTGAGGGTTTCTTTTTTATTCATTCATTTAATTTGGATGATGCATTTTCTGTCATTTTGTGCATCAGGGGATGTGTTTATGTCACCACAGACAAAGAAAATGATGGCGTTCATTTTCCCATCTAAATATAGAGGTAACAGAAATTTAAAGTTAGTTTTATTTAGAGTAAAATACCTATACACCTTTTTAAGTGTTTGGTTCCATCTTACTAACAAAAGAAAAAAGCGTATCCATCCTTTCCTGATCTGAGAGCTGCTCAAACATCCTGAAAAAATAAAATAAAATTTGAATCTCCAGCAGGTCAAAGATCGCTCTGCATCCCCGGGGTTGTAGTGGGGCTCATATACTCTGATGCTGTTGAGTAACTTGTTAGAGATTGGGTGAAATACATTCTTTCTTCACTCTGTGGAGATGTTGCAGTCTTCGGACCACAGATTGCCCCACACAACGCTGCGGGACATTTCAACAGACACAAGAAATCTTTGTTTGCCTCTGAAAACATGAAGACTTGTCATCCTACTGCAGGCCTCGGTTATAACCTTCACTGTATTTTAGATAGATAGATAGATAGATAGATAGA
>JAVQJG010063491.1:0-94449 GCA_036024015.1 Craterocephalus amniculus | reverse complement strand
TATTAGCATATCTGTACTTTAATATGTACTTTAATAACTATATATATATATATATATATACACATACACACACACACACTGTGCGAATATGTCTCTCCTTTGACTCTAGTGTTCTAACTGCAGGAAGTGTCATGGTTATGAGTTTTTGTTAATTGTGCTACAAAATAAGATCAGTTTGCTTGATTATTTCATGTTTTAGCATTACTTTGACTTTCAAGTGAGGAGATGTTTGATTTAGTTCGAAGCTCTTTCATCCGAAATGTATTTGTGAGGTAGCATTGTTATTTCAGCCGATTGTTTTCATTCTTGTTCTATGTAGCCCCCCCTGCTTGAGGACTCCAAGCTCTTTGAGACTCTGTTTGAGGGGGACATGGCTGCCCAGGCCAAGGAGGAGTGGGAGAAGGCCATGACAGAGTTGGCCTCAGAGGAACCAGAACTGATCCAGCATTTCCAGAAACTGTCAGAGGCTGCAGGCAAAGTTGGTAAGAGTCATCAGTTATTTATGCTTTATTGATATTCTTCATCTTATTCCTTTTGTGTGGATACCTTAAATGCTATTTGTTAATTCTCAACAGGCACTGACACAGCCTCCCAACAAGAGTTCACATCCTGTCTTAAAGAAACCCTCCACGGCCTTGCCAAAAATGCAGACAACCTACAGGTGAGCTGAGTCAGAAAAGAGAAGTGGTTTTGAAGATTTTTGAAGGAAAACGGAGCAGAATTTCCCAGACGATCTGATTTCTTGTTATTCAGTCAACTGGACTAGCTGGAGATGACCTGGTCAAGGCTCTGGAAGGTCTGGGACTGGATGAAGGAGGTGAAGCAGGTGCTGATGATGGGAACATCCTGCCTATTATGCAGTCCATCATGCAGAATCTTCTCTCAAAAGAAGTGCTTTATCCATCTCTCAAAGAGATCTCCACCAAGGTCTGCCTCTGTTTTAATAAGAGTTAGTCCTCAATGCTCTTTTCTGGGTTTGTGTTAACTCTCACTCGCCTTCACAGTACCCGGAGTGGCTGGACACCAACAAGCCGAGCCTCAGTGGGGAGGACTATCAGCGCTATGAGCAGCAGGCCAAAATCATGGGAGAGATCTGCAAGCTCTTTGAGAAGGAGGAGGAGAGTGCAGAAGATAAAGAGAGGATGTTTGAAAGTGTCATGGACCTGATGCAAAAGGTGATGGACCTTCGTCTTTTTCAACTTTGATGTATCAGACAAGACAGACCACATGTTAGGTGCGTCTGGCAGCATAGCGTCAGCTTTTTGCTGGAAATCCTTTTACTTTTGGCACCTTTTTAAAACAGGTCTGTCTTATAATAGACTCCAATTTTTTTTAAATGTTAAAGGAGCATTGCTCAAATATTCCAGAAATCTAGTGTAGAAGATTAATGGGCAGCTTTGACTTGGCTACATTGGTCTTTATTTACCTGTACTGTACTCAGTCTGAGCCTGGAGTTAGATGCACAATTAATAAATAAAGCACAGCATAGCTAGCATACGGGTAGCCCAATGCATAGGGTTAGTGTTACATGCTAAAAACGTAGCATTGCATTATAACGGCACCTGATTTCCATCCTACATGTCACAGGCAATTGTGAGAGGATGTTGAGGAAAAAATCATAGTATTTAGCATGTAAACTTGCACAATGCACCTTTAATTTGTATTCTGTATTTGTCACAGGCAATTGTGAGAGAATGTTGAGGAAAAAATCATAGTATTTAGCATGTAAACTTGGACAATGCACCTTTAAGTTGTATTCTGTATTTATGTTTATGACCAGGTCCTAGTACATTACAGCCATCTGCTGTGCTCAGGTTTTATCAAAATAGTGGCGCATTTCTTGCAGTAATCCCTAACTCTCATAGCGGTGGTGGTCTTTAGAGCGCTTTGAGGGTCATACCATTACGTTCTTGTTATAAATGGAGATGGTTCCTTACACTTCTCGCTGCATATGATGGGTTTCTGTCAGTCAGCAGAATGGACAAATCTAAACATATTATGTATGCTTTGTGCTGTTTTATTACTAGAAAAAGTATTTAACTTTTTTTGGTTCACTGATAATAACATCAGTGACAAATATTAAAGTCCTCTATTATGAATTCCACTTCTATGAGGATAAACAACCCAAACCAAACTTGGTCAAAAGGTTAAACAAAAGTAAATGGTAAATATTGCTTAAAGCACAAGGTGAAGAAGATGGAGACTGATGTTTCTGTTCACTAATAAAGGCCATACAGATGGTATTCTGTTATGTCAAAATGAGATTGATTACTGATCATAATTGTTTGGCTAACAGCTCCAAGACCTCGGCCAGCCACCGAAGGAGTTGGCAGGTGATGCGGTAAGATAAAAAAATCAGTTTTTTCTTTGTATTTTCCACAATATCTACAAATCCCTGTGTGTAGAGTCACGGGGGAAATGGCCTCAGTGTATTATGATGAAGTGGTCAACAGTGTCAGTCACATGGCATCTCTCTGTCCCTTTTCATTCATATTCTCTCCTCTCTAGTATGTCGACATGAACTCATATTGTTCAGCTGTCTGAGTTTCTAAAGTTGATGTTACTGCAAAATCAAGCAAACCAAGTTGACAACATAAATGTCACGTATGAGCTCCAAGAGCTGTTTTCAAGTTTATATCGCTATAAACATCTCACCTTGTTAATAGATCGTAGGGCTGGACGATTATGGAAAAAACAATGATCACAATTATTTTGATTGATATTGAAATCATGATAGACCCTTATAGATCGTATATCTAAAGGAGCTGTTTGCCACTTATTAACCCCACTCAAATCTATTCAATGTGTCAGAAACAGGACTTTTTATTCAAACTTTCATGCTTGAAAAGTCCTGAAGAAAATAAAGAATTTCAAATGCTCGCTCTGTGACTGTATTTTTTTGTTTAAATTGTTTTTCTTTTCCCTCCAGCCTCCTGGCTTAAATTTCGACTTGGAGTCCCTCAACCTCCCAGGAGCCGCTGGAGCTGGGTTGGCAGAGCAATGCTCCATCATGTGATCAGGCAACGATGCGGTCCATCAGGGGATCTGGAGCCAGATGGCCACTCTGACAGAGTGTGAAGCAAAGCTCAGGCAGGAGTTTGAGCAGACCGTCAACACTGTTCTCCTTCAAGAAGAAGGCGTGTTCAAAGAGCAGGAGCCACAAAAACAACAGGAAAAACACTCAATCTCACCATCTTCTCTGTAAAATCACTGAACGCACAACTGAGAATATCTGAACATCTCTGCAGTAGTTTGGAAGCAGTTGCCACTGCTTCTTCCTGGTTTCTTTTAACGGGATTCTTATGAGAGGAAATGACCACTGCCCTTCTTCATGTTGTTTTTACATACTGTTTAGCCTCATGGTAAACTCTATCAAACCACTTCACGGGTTTAAACAGTGCCTTCTCATAATTTATTATTTTAGGTCTTATAGATTTAAACTTCTGCTTTCATTCACCTAAGCACTTCAGGTTATAGTTTTTAAAAATAAGATTAACTTACGGTTTCATTGCAGGTTTTCATGAAGTTAGTCCCCTTTTATTTTTTGGGGGGGTATTTAATAAAATCTAATATGTGTATAGGACTAAATGAATGGACTGATAATTAACATGAAAGACAAATGGAAAGAAGAGTACATCTGTTAATTATTTAAACGATTATAAAGATAAAAGAGGAGCTGGTGCTTCAAGAAGTTTGATGAGATCCATACCCATATGTGTTATTCCTTGTTCCATTTCCCATTATTTGAAGTGATGTACATGATGATTCCTGGATGCCTTTGCTGTGGTTACAGTGATCATTATAGTGTTGAGTTACTATGCAAAGTGCTCTCCATGTGTTTCCCCATGTTTTTGATGTTTGGTGATATGGTTTCTTTGGGTTTTGAGTCCCTCCTACAAAAGACAAACTCAAAGTGGGATTTAAGTCGATTAAAAATCTTGTATTTACTGGGGGAAAAAAGTACAGAAGTGAGCTTTACTGGCCACATGTTGAGAGAAACATGTTTTTAATTTACGCAAATGCTCTGCTGGGTAAGACACCAACTGCCTGATCTTAGCACTTTTTGGCAGTGGTTGCTGGGTTTGTTTACTACAGTGACCATTTTCCATCAGCTGCTATTGCCAGCGGACAAAAGTTTACCTCTGTTACCGTAGGGAGAGGTCCAGAAATGACCAGGCCATCAATAACTGTACAATGAAAGGGTAGTGTCAAAGGGTTTAGCCAGCTATGCACTGGAAAAGAGATCCGATTTGCATCTAACACAGCTGACGGCTGCGGTGGAGCATTATAAAGACCTGTGGATTTTTATCACAGGGGTGGGGGCGATGCATGCTGTTCAGCCATCAAGGTCCATGCAAACTCACCTCACCATAACAAAAATATAACCTGTATCTGACACTATTTTGTAAATATGAATTAAAGCAATGATATAATGCAACTGGTTATATGCTGATGTGTGCTATTTGTCAATGTTGCTCCTGTGTTATTTTAAAAAAAAAGATCAAATATATTTGATATTCCACACATTCAGGGCAAATTATTGTACTTTTCATTGCACATTGTTATTGGGTGAAACTAAAATTGGCAACCAAATAAGGTCACCTTAAAAAAAAAAACTACATTACTGTATAATAAGATTTCACTGATCATCCAAAAAACTTGTCAGAAAAAAGCATGAAGCATTATCACATTTAAGAAAATATGTCTTGTATAATAGAATAATTCTGAAGATGCAAAAAAAAATATTTTCTTTGAAGCATAACATACAACTGATAGTAGTGGATAAAACTATATAACATGCACTTAATTGGAAATGGTGCTGAATGTAGAAGTCATTTAACTGAGAAATATCTGGACATTTCTGCCTTTAATAATCGAAGAGGTATGAGTCATAATTCTAAACAAATAGTGTGCAATGTGACTTATCAGTTTTTGTTTTCATGTCTGCATTATATACATGTGGTCAATTACATGATGCACTCAAGAAACATACGCTATTTATGAGAAAATAAGTGAGCTCTCAAAGCTGTAACTCCTATCAGATGTTTCTGCTAGTGACCCCTACATTTCTGAAGTATTAAATAATGACAGTGAACCCTTCCTCCCATTAAATCCACATTAGTTGATATGGTGTGTTTTTTAACAGCCCTAGTCAAGCCATCCTACTGTGTAAACCCACACCATTTTTATTCTCCAAACATTTTCATGTGCATTTTGTAAATAAATTCATTATTGATTGAAATAAATAATACATGGAGATGTTTGACTAGATGGGGTCATGCTGCTCTGTTATCTTTTTATGAATGTATCTTCTGTTTATATTTTGGAGTTTTGGGGAGCGTTGTGCAGATATTTGTTATTGTGAATATTTTTTGACAGCAAAATTACTTTCACTATCTGCATATAACAAAAGTTTAAATAAACATGACAACGTAGTTTTTAATGCCATGAATACAATTTTGTTACTGATATATTCACATTTGGACCATTTTTTACAGTTTATGTAGTTGCATCGATACATATATAACGTTCTATTTAAAAAAAAAAAAGTATAGCGTAGTGATTTAGATTGGCTATCACTCCGCCTGGCTCCGTTGACTGAACGCTGGGCTCATGCCAGTGCAGATCTGTTTATTATATTTCTGCGCACCGCTGCCGTGGAGGTTTCTGCGTCAACTCGTCACAAAAAACTTTATTGTTCAAAGCCGGAAGACAGATCGGGCTACGTGTCAGGAAAAAGGGGAATCGGCCAACAAGACGATAAGGCCGTTTGACTTAACCTGTCTGCAACATTTGATTTGTTTTTCTTGTACTGTCGGAGTTTTTTGTGCCACATTTTTAAAAAATAAGTCCTTGGCGGTGGACTGGCTACGATGTTAACGAAATTTGAGACGAAATCGGCTCGTGTTAAAGGTAAGTTTGCCACAACAGTTAGCAAAAAGCTAATGTTAGCTAGCTGATGTTACAGTAATCATAAATATATCCTTTACAGATGACAAATAATGAATACAGTGTTTGCTCAAAGGTTTTAAAGATCAATATTGCAGAATTGTTTAAGTATTTTTGTTTAGATTTATTTCGATTTTTAATTGAAAGTACTGTTACGTTATTGTAGCTAAGAAGCTAACGTGTCACACCATTCCGACTTGACAACTTTTATATATGATTTCATTAATTTTATAGAGATGACCTCATCCTGTAAAGTCTGTTTCGTTGTAACTAACCCTTTATGTCACATTTTAGGCTTGAGCTTTCACCCTAAAAGACCATGGGTTCTTGCCAGTCTGCACAACGGAGTGATCCAGCTGTGGGACTATCGGATGTGCACCCTGATTGACAAATTTGATGAGCATGATGGTGAGACGTCTACGTGGCTTTTGGAAGATGAGAAAATTGTGAAGCCCCACACTGTTTTTCCTAATGGAAATATATATACATTTAACTTATTGTTGCCTACAGGTCCTGTCAGAGGAATTGATTTCCACAAACAGCAGCCTCTCTTTGTGTCTGGAGGAGATGATTACAAAATCAAGGTGAGACGGCATGCGCAACTATTGAATGTCACATTCTTAAGTCTGTATATTTGAATGAGACATAATATATTTAATGGCTGGATGTTTGAGGCTATTATGCCGCAAAACATCGTTTGCTGCCCGTATTAAATTCGTGCTAAGTATTTATGACTGTCTCTGCTAGGTGTGGAACTACAAACTGAGACGCTGCCTCTTCACCCTTCTGGGACACCTGGACTACATCAGAACCACCTTCTTTCACCATGTGAGTTGTTCTGCCACTTTACACATGCTTGGTTTTAACATAACCTTTAGTTGTTAAATGTTCATTCACAAATGTCATTAGAAAACATCTCTGTATCACTCTGTTACAGCTTCTTGTGATCTTATAAGTTTCCTGGTTTTTCATCAAGGAAATACACAATCTACATTAATGTTAACAAAGATTAAATGCAAGTCCTGGATGGGTCCAATTGTGCAAATCCATTCCTTTCTGGACTTGCATTGCTCTGTGTTAGAACCACAAATGAACATCTGGATCCACATCACCTTGTTGATCTAAATTTCACAGCCAGACCATAATATATTTACATTTTTTATCTCATTTTGGAAATTTTGCCCCTTTAATTCCCCCATCTCTTGATTTACTTGAGATCAGTGGGCTTCCATGTTGTTGAGACTGGGGAGGGGTGTGGGGGTAAAGGATTTTGCTAAAAGGCCCACAGGGATTCACCTCCGCAGTCAGTTTGGGGATCTGAACAAAATTAATATAATCTTATTTAGGGATGGACATAATTAATCAATGATCAATTAATCTACTATTAAGATTTTAATCAATTACATTATCTTTTAATCGATTAATCAAATGCATCTTTAGAATGAAGCTGTATGTAAGTGCAAATTATAAGTCCCATTTAACTGCCACAATAGTCGTTCATCTTGTAACAAAATCTTAATAACGAAACACACTAAGTTTAAAAAAAAAAAAAAATTTCACTTCTTTAAATATAGGTTATAAATATTGGATTTTAATATGGATATATTAATGATTAATCATCCTGATAATTTATTAAGGCAATTTAATCAAATTATATTCTAATTTGTATAGTTATTTGAACACCCTTTCATTTATTTAAATATCTGATGGTTATGATGGGCTTCCAAGGGCTATATCATGACTCTTAATTGGAGGAAAAAAATATTTTATTCTTACCTGTAGGAGTACCCCTGGATCCTTAGTGCTTCAGATGATCAGACCATCCGCATCTGGAACTGGCAGTCCCGGACCTGTGTATGGTAAGGCACTATTAACTTTACTGTTTTTGGTCATTATTAGCAGTAAGGTTAATATTTGATATATTTTCATAGGAATTCATAATATTTACTGCATACAACCAACTAGTAATACTAAGCATTGCTGATCTGTAGTTTTTTTCTAAACAACACATAACTGTGGTCATCTTCGCAATAGAGACATTTGATTGATCCTCCAGGCATTAAATGCAGGATATTTCTGTTCTTCTGTTCACTCACAGCGTTTTGACTGGACATAATCACTATGTGATGTGCGCCCAGTTCCACCCATCTGAAGACCTGGTGGTGTCAGCCAGTTTGGACCAGACAGTGCGAGTGTGGGATATCTCCGGTGAGGGCCTGGGGACAGCGGATCGGAGTGGACAGTGGGCTGGGTTTGGGGGAGGGGTTGGGAAAAGAGTGGTTTAAGGATTAAAGAAGAAGATAGGAGCAGGACTGATGTCAAGTCCTGAACCTTGTCTTCTTCTAACCTTGTACAGGACAAATCTCTGTGGGCTGTTTGCAGAAACACTTCTCCTCTGAGAGCAGAAAGACTTTAGATGCACTGCTGTGGGAATTTATAATGTGGCTTTTATGAATAAAGTGCAGCAGATCAGGTAGTTGCAGTTGAGTAAAACAAGAAATTGGAGAAGTGTTTCTGTGCCTCTGCATGCCTTTATAACATTTAATGTCTTTTTTTTCTTTCCTCTCATTTCCTGTTTGTACAATAACTAAACAATTTCTTTCACAGTTACCTTTCACTCTAACTTGCATTATAGAGAGTCCATATTGCCCTTATTTGCATCAGTTTTTATGCTCTCAGACAAATCATCAACAATGACTACTAACTGGGTTAAATAGACTTCTTTTGATGTCAGAATGTCCTTAAATTACCCAAGTCATTTGCATGTTTGCTAGTTATTCAAAGTATCGATCATCCCAATTGTCACTATATTATTACTCCATTACTTCTAACCCATAAGTGTAACTTTTCAGAATTTAATAGTGCATGAGACTCAAGCATCCCGACGGAAACATGCATGTGCATTTTTTAGAAACGATAAACTCTTACTCTCATGTTCCTAACATTCAACGCCCCATCAGAGCACGTCTTTACAACGCAACCCACCACCCCACACCCCATCAGCCAAGTCCACTCTCCCTTTATCCCCCTTACCCATGCTCTCCCTGGAAACATCCACACCTGCACACGGGTTCCTAGTGTCATGACTTTCCTCTTTTTGTCATCTCCCGGTGCTGTTGAGCTATCTGTTCACCACAATGTCTTTTAAAAGGGTGAAATCATGAATACAACCTGTTTTTTTATTCATTTTCTGTCCAGGTCTCATTTGAGTCTTGGAGGTGATCACTATCACTAATCTTACTCTGCTGTCCAATTAAATCATGAATGATTTAACCCAATCAATGGTATCGGTACATTTGCGATTGCTTTCACACTCAAGTTGTTGGTTAATGATGGAAAAGCAGAGATTGTGTTGGTGTGTTTCAACCCTGTGTGTGTTCAGTGGTCCAAGAGTTCCTTCTCTCCATTATCCCTCCTTTTCTTCCATAATTTTGCGACACATTTCATTATTTTAATAATTTGTGTCTTTGTCTTTGTTCCTCCCCTGTACTGTGGTTGTGCTCCTGTGTAACATGAAAATGGCTTTTCCTCCTTCCACGCGCTGCTCTGAATGATGGTTCCAGGTCTGAGGAAGAAGAACTTGTCTCCAGGCGCCGTTGAGACCGAAGTGCGCGGCATCTCTGGGGTTGACCTGTTTGGTGCCTCAGATGCTGTCGTGAAGCATGTCCTTGAGGTGGGCTGTAAATGCATGTTTTGTTTTATTATTGTTGTTTAGGTTTTACCTTTCAGTCATTTTTGGAGATTCACTTTTAAATTTACCTGAAGAAATGAATTGTTTCAAAGAAGAGCGAAATTCCTGATCCTCTGATGTGTTTTAATAATTGATTGTTCAAAGAGGGGAAAAAAAACTGATAAATATCCACAAATAAAGTTGGGAGTCAGTGGGAACATTTTTAACAATGCACAATTTACACAATCTAAATCTAAAGGGATCGAATTTAGGATACATGGAGATTTTCCAGATTTTTTAGTATTTCCAAACTTTAGTCCTATTTGTGGGAAACAAATAACTCCTGAGTATAATTTAGAAAAATCTGGTTCTTATGTGACATGACATTGGGTCATTTTGACATCCTGTTAAAAGAACTGATTTTACTTTGCATGGTTTTTGTTTTTGCTTGTGAATTTTGTGATCAACCATTTTCTCTGTCTTTCTGAAGGCACCTTGAATGAAGTTGACATAAGATTTTAATATATGACATGAATTTGTTTATCTGTGTCCAGGGTCATGACCGTGGGGTGAACTGGGCTGCCTTCCACCCCAGCATGCCCCTCATCGTGTCTGGAGCTGACGACAGGCAGGTGAAGATCTGGAGGATGAACGGTGAGCGACTTAAAACAAGTTTCTCCACATTAAGCTGACACACAGAGAGACATATGTAACAGTTTGTTATACTATTGTTATTTTTATGTATTTTTCTTTTTCTTTATAATTATCCCCTCTGATTTTCTGTGCAGAGTCCAAGGCGTGGGAGTTGGATACGTGCCGTGGTCACTACAACAACGTGTCCTGCGCCGTGTTCCACCCACGCCAGGAGCTCATCCTGTCCAACTCCGAGGATAAGAGTATCCGGGTATGGGATATGTCCAAAAGAACCGGAGTGCAAACCTTCCGGCGGGATCATGATCGCTTCTGGGTTCTGGGGGCCCACCCAAATCTCAACCTGTTTGCAGCTGGTAAGTCGGTACACAGGCATAGCACTGGACTCAAAGAGGCGGACATGCAGAATGCACACTGCACTGCACGAATGCACAATTTTGCAACAAACACTGATCATCAGAGGCCTGCAGGTTTCAGCTCCGACTGATGACTTTTTCTCTGTCCTTCAGGTCATGACAGTGGTATGATTGTTTTCAAGCTGGAGCGGGAGCGTCCTGCGTATGCTGTACACGGCAACATGCTGTACTATGTTAAGGATCGTTTCCTCCGTCAGCTGGACTTTAACAGCAGCAAGGACACTGCTGTCATGCAGCTTCGCAGGTCAGTACTGTGTCATGCAGATGTAAATGCAGCAAGAGAAGTACAGAATGAATTGTATTTGTGTCAAAGTAAGTCCCGAAAGGTTGTAGCCCAAATAAAATGACCTGGACACAGCAAATACAGAGGGGGAACGAGCTAAATGTAAACAGAAATTAGGCACCATACATGTCTCTTAACACTTAAACTTTAACAAATCACTCAGATTCTTTTTTGTCACTGAAGTGGCCAGTGCCTAATATTGAGTCAAAGAAAGAAATGCAAAAAGTTTAACCGTTTTCTCCTCCTCTAGTGGCTCAAAGTTCCCTGTGTTCAGCATGTCCTACAACCCTGCAGAGAACGCTGTCCTGCTCTGCACTGTAAGTATCACCCTTAATAATAATAATAATACATAATAATAGTAATAATAATAGTAATAATAATAATAAAAAAATGTATTTGTATTGCACTTTATATTGCAGGGAATCTCAAAGTGCTAAAGGGGGGCTTGGTAAAAACAAGAAATAAAAGAGAGGAGATAAAAGTTAAAATTCATCAAGTAGTCAAGTTTCGCTAAAAACATTTCCGAAAGGATAAAGATAAGAGATATTTAAATTTCACTAAAATCGTTCCAAAACAATAATAAAAAGGCCAGTTAGCAGAAAGCTTTACCCTTGTAGTAAATGTGTTCACAGATGTTTTTAGCGCACGTTGTTTAAAGGTTTGTTGTTCCAACAGAGAGCAACCAACCTGGAGAACAGCACTTATGACCTCTACTCAATTCCCAAAGAAAGCGACTCTCAGAATCCCGATGGTAAAGAAACTTATCTATTAAACTCTATGTTGATTTACAAACAGTGAATGTATTTTTCCTGATTTTATTGCACAGTTTAATTTCATTTCTCCTCCTAACCATATATTTGCAGTACGTTGTTGATACCCGTAGTGAGAATATCTTTAAATGAACTTTACTTGGTGGTTAAAGTAACAGAGTCTGTGTTTTTCTCAGCTCCGGAGGGGAAAAGATCTTCTGGTCTGACAGCAGTTTGGGTGGCGAGGAACAGATTTGCCGTCCTGGACCGCATGCACTCTGTGAGTTTATATGTGGGTTTAACATGTGGGAAAATTGAACATTTCAGAAATGTGTTGCCATCATGTTTTGATTAAAAGAACCACTTGTCATTTCATCATCCATCCATGTATAATCTTGATAATGGCCAGAAAAAAAGGCTTAATAGAACTAAAAACATGACCAAAGATGAAAGAATAAAGTTAATGGAATCATAAAATACTCTGTTTAAGATTTTGTGGGTGAAGTTTAGCTAATTTTTTGTGCCTTGTTCCCATTTAACCCCACATTTTCACTTTTCATTCCAGCTTCTGATTAAAAACCTGAAGAATGAAATTGTAAAGAAGGTCCAGGTGCCGAGCTGCGAGGAAATCTTCTACGCAGGAACCGGCTCGCTGCTGCTGCGCGACGCTGACGGCATCACGCTGTTCGACGTGCAGCAGAAACGCTCACTGGCCACCGTCAAAATCGCCAAGGTGAAGTACGTGGTGTGGAGCGCCGACACCAGCCACGTGGCTCTGCTGGCTAAGCACGGTGGGTAGATAAGACTATCTGCTGAGAGTTTTACACATCTAAAGCTCTTTCACCTCTCAAAAGTTGTTTTTGCTGCCAAGGTTGAAGCTGTGACACATTTTAGCCCCTCTAAGGGCAGACTAAATGAAGAAGAGGCAGACAAGAGTAATTTAATTTAACTCAACTTTCTAGGAATAAGGATGATCTGTTAATCTGCATAAACTCACTCTGCAATTCGCTGTTTTTCCATTCAAGTTTTATTTTGCTCATAAACATCTAAGTCATTCTAAGTGATTTGAATTTTTTCAATTTTGGACTAAGAAACTTTATCTTCTTTTCTCTTGTTTTCATCTTTCAGCTATTATGATCTGCAACCGTAAGCTGGAGAGTCTCTGCAACATTCATGAGAATATCAGGGTGAAGAGTGGAGCCTGGGATGAGAGCGGGGTCTTCATCTACACCACCTCCAACCACATCAAATACGCCCTCACCTCTGGGTAGACTTTATTTTCTTATTTACATAGTGCGGCAATTTACACAAGCCTCTTAGGAGGCGAGCAAACTGCGTCTATTTTCATTTAGAGGTCACTACCATTTGTGATTTTCCACTCTTCAGTCTTCTCCAAGCAAACTTTTGATAAATGGATCTTTTTATGGCACCTCAGAAAGTTGATGTGATTTTATGGCTCAGCATGTTTACATCAACTGTTGAATTAGTCAGCATTTCATTTGCCAGAACTTTACTAAATTAGACATAATTTGCAGTGTTTTTTAAATAAATCATCTTTTTGTTGATTGTTTTTTTTTTCAAATAACATATTTTTTTCATTTTGCTCCTGCAGCGATCACGGCATCATCCGGACCCTGGACCTGCCCATCTATGTGACCCGTGTGAGAGGCAACAGCGTCTACTGCCTGGACAGGGAGTGCAGGCCACGCGTCCTCACCATCGACCCCACGGAGTACCGCTTTAAGCTGGCGCTGGTCAACCGTAAATATGACGAGGTTGGTTCTTTGTCACTGTTATACAAAAACACTGATTTCTTTAGCTTCATTAAATCCTGAACTGAACTGATGTTCCTCCCAGGTGCTCCATATGGTGCGTAATGCCAAGTTGGTGGGCCAGTCGATCATTGCCTACCTGCAGAAGAAGGGCTACCCCGAGGTTGCGCTGCACTTTGTCAAAGATGAGAAGACGCGCTTCAGCCTGGCTTTGGAGTGTGGCAACATTGAGGTAAGCTGACTGAACTGGACTGTAAATACTGTAGTGCTTATTATTATGCATAAGAACAGTGACTGCACAATCATGACATCTGCTTTCCTGACTTACAGGTGGCGCTTGAGGCAGCCAAGGCCTTGGATGAGCGCAGCTGCTGGGAGCGTCTGGGGGAGGCAGCTCTGCTGCAGGGACATCACCAGGTTGTGGAAATGTGCTACCAGAGAACCAAAAACTTTGACAAGCTCACCTTCCTCTACCTCATCACGGGGAACCTGGCCAAGCTGCGTAAAATGATGAAGATTGGTAAGATATGAATGAATAACTTTATTTCCGTTACAATCTCATATACATAATTGCAACCGACTATTATTATTATTATTATTATTATATTCTGTAACTGAAAAAGGAATAGGCTGAAGCAAAAGCTTATATGTGCCTATCTTATACAAATTACGTGACTTTAAGCATAGGGTTCTCCTCAGCTTTCTCTTTTTCATGTGGCGATTAGATAGAATATAATCTAACATAGAGCACATTTAATGTTTTCATGCAGCTGAGATCAGGAAGGACATGAGTGGACACTACCAGGCAGCTCTCTACCTGGGAGACGTCAGCGAGAGAGTGCGCATCTTGAAGAACTGTGGACAGAGTGAGTTCCTTTACATGATTATAAGGACTTATTTATATAAAATTGTCCATGGGCCAAACTTATTCCTGCTTATGCATGACGTATACAGAATATTTTGGGATTTTGGTAAACTTCCTACATATTTTTAAGAAATTAATGCACATTTAAAATGTGATTTAAGAAATTTAATTTGACCACCATTTGACCATGAATTTGAATGTTTATATTTTCAGAATCTAGAAAATCTTAAAATTAAAAATTTTATTTTTAATTGCTGTTTGCAGAGTCTCTGGCTTACCTGACTGCAGCCACACATGGGCTGGATGAAGAGGCCGAGGCTCTAAAGGAGACGTTTGACCCAGAAAAAGAGACGGTGTGTTGGCAAAACATTCTCTACCTTGATAATTAACATGAGAAAAGTAGAACTTTTATTATGCAGGTGTGGCAAACTTGCGTACTTTTGGTTTTTTAACAAATATATATTCAAAGATTCAACAATAAAATAGTCAAAGTGAAGTCATGCCAATAGAGCTGGGCAATATATCGAGTTTTCAGATATATCAAGACCTTTTCACACAAGATATAGAATAGGGGAATATTTTGTATCAACTTAATCAAGTTAGCTTGTATGAGGTTAAAAATATCTCTTTTTAGCATTTTGCACAATTATATTATTGTGGTCATTGAAAAGTATTTTTTATTATTTTGATCATTTTAATACAGATATACTTAAATGTCAGTTAAATATTCTAATGCACTTGTCCTTCTGATCCTTAATAAAAGTGCATTTAACACTCAAGTCCGTAAATTTGAACCGTCTCATTTTTTTTCCAAAAAACATTTTTATCAAGATAAATATAATTATTAAAGAAAAAATGATCAAGACATGAGAATTGGTTAATATCGCCCTGCTCTAAATGCCAGTTATATGATGGTTGATATTGTGCCTTTAGGTGCCTGAGGTTGATCCCAATGCACAGCTGCTGCAGCCTCCTCCACCCATCAACCCTCTAGACACCAACTGGCCTCTGCTCACTGTGTCCAAGGGCTTCTTTGAGGGAGTCATCGCAGCAAAGGGTGAGTCATCACATCATGTAGTGGCACTTACATATACTCTATGTGCTGTGCATAATGCCTATGTATAGAAAGAGATTAAGTTTGCAACATAACTAAGGAGAATTGATCTCTTATCATCAGTTTAGAAAACATTTTTTATCAAATGTGCATCAGTGAGTATTTTTGATGTTATAAGGAAGTATAATGTAAGTTAAAACTTGATGAGTGACAACAGCCAGGCTGTTTGTTTTGAATTAGCCAGTATTAATACTGACTGGCTGAAACTGTGTGTGAAGTGTCCTGAGATGACACTGTCGTGAATTGCAAATAATTATACAAATAAAGCTGAAATGGATTGAAAATAATCTTCTGATGGTTATTGTTTTTTTTAGGGAAAGCAGGTCAGATGGCTGCAGATCTGGATATGGATGCTGCTGGAGGCGAAGGCTGGGGCGATGATGCCGAGCTTAC
The DNA here is from genome assembly GCA_036024015.1 of Craterocephalus amniculus. Lineage (NCBI taxonomy): Eukaryota > Metazoa > Chordata > Actinopteri > Atheriniformes > Atherinidae > Craterocephalus > Craterocephalus amniculus. Next base: position 78,587 of record JAVQJG010063491.1, on the reverse strand, counting down.
GATGGTTGAAGGTGAGCTTAGAATAAATTTAACTGTTTTCTTAAGTTGAGGATAAGCCAAATTCTTAAGCCAATTTCTAATGTTTATTTCCAATCATTTTTTATCTGTCATTTTCTTTTCAGATGGATTTGTGGATGCCCAGGATGGATTAGGGGATGAGGGAGTAGTGAAAGAGGAGGGAGGTGGCTGGGAGGTTGAGGAAGACCTGGATCTTCCTCCAGAGCTGGTAAGAGGACTGGTGTACTCGTAAATCCAATCACCAAAAAAGCTGGACTAATTCAAAACTTTAATACCATAAGTCTCATCAAAGTTTACTGGGATGTTAATGCAGTCTATTCTCAAAGTTTACCTTTCAACTCGTTTAAAAAATAAAACCAGCATTTGGGCTTCTAGATTATTGTAGTTGCATTTTATGTTGACAGGTTTGTTTTTGTTTATATCATAATGGCTAAAGATAAATTTTTACAAGTGAATATTTTCCTTTTAATCAACAGGATGTGCCGGTTGGAGCCGGTGGAGGAACTGAAGACGGCTTCTTCGTCCCGCCTACAAAGGGAACGAGTCCCATCCAGATGTGGTGCAACAACTCTCAGCTGCCAGTGGACCACATGCTGGCAGGCTCCTTTGAAACTGCTATGAGAGTATGCTCCTAATGTCCTATTTTCTCCTGTTTTTGGTTTCCCATCATTATATTAACTATTTGGATTTAAATTATGTGTGTAGCAAGTCCAACCATTAACTAGATTTAGTTACATTTTTTACTTTTCCTTCCACAGCTGCTCCACGACCAAGTTGGAGTTGTGAACTTTGGCCCCTACAAGTCGCTGTTCATGCAGACACTGTCCAGAGGCCGCACGTGTTACCTTGGCTTGCCTTCCCTGCCTTGCCTGCGTGGTCATCCCCAGAGGAACTGGAAGGTACAGTTGTTAATTTTGTTTATTTGTTTTTGTCGGGCACTTCCAGATGTCTGCTCTAGTTTCAATTATGAGAATCATTCTCTCAACCAACCCATTTCCAGCTTTTTTCTTAGTTTCCCATTTATTCATTTTTGTTTTGGTTTGTTTTAGGACTGCGGGGCGAAGCAAGGGCTGCCAGCTGTTGGGCTTCGCCTTTCTGATCTCATCGCCCGTCTGCAACAGTGCTACCAGCTGACCACGGCCGGGCGCTTTGAAGAAGCTGTTGAGCGCTTCAGAGCCATCCTGCTCTCTGTTCCTCTGCTGGTGGTTGATAACAAGCAAGAGATTGCAGAGGTGAGCAACGAGTCCGTTGTGATTCCAGTCTGTTTTTTTATGTAACAATAATGTAAAAAAAATGTATTAATAAACCAGGCTCAGGCTCCTTTGTCTTACAGATATGTTGTTTAAATGTTACTCATCTTAATTTTTCAGGCTCAGCAGCTGATAACAATTTGCAGAGAATACATTGTGGGTCTGACCATGGAGGCGGAGAGGAAGAAACTGCCTAAAGACACGCTGGAGCAGCAGAAGAGGCTGTGTGAGGTAACGACATGCAACCAAGCCTGATTTTGATGTGTAAATTATCTAAAAAACTCATAATTTATACCCCAGATGACTAATTTATGGTATTCTCCTGTAGATGGCTGCATATTTCACTCACTGTAACCTCCAGCCAGTCCACATGGTTCTTGTGCTGCGTACGGCTCTGAACCTGTTCTTCAAACTTCGTAACTTCAAAACAGCTGCAGGTTTTGCACGACGCCTCCTGGAGCTTGGGCCGAAGCCAGATGTTGCACAGCAGGTTGCCCAGACTTCTTTTTGATTAGTTTTTTTTATATTAAAATGGGAAGCAACACATTGTTCTTCATCATGTACTAATCTAGTTAATTAACCTATGTCATTTAGACCCGCAAAATTTTGGCAGCCTGCGAGAAGACCCTGACGGATGCTCACCAGTTGAACTACGACCCCCACAATCCATTTGACCTGTGTGCTGCTTCTTTTGTTCCCCTCTACCGTGGACGCCCTGTTGAGAAGTGCCCACTGTCTGGAGCCTGCTACTGCCCCACTTACAAAGGCCAGATCTGCAGCGTCACACAGGTAAGCTGAGACAAATACGCAAGTACCATCAAACTAAAAAGCTCTTCAGAAAAAACAATGGAGTATTATCATCTGCTTGAGTATGATTAAAATTTCAACTGCCAGGTTTTTATTTGAATTTCTGTCTTCATCCATTAAAAAGTTGGAAAAATGACAACTAAATGCTTATTATCTCTTGCATATTAATATAAATCTATAACTTTTCATTTCATCTCTCTCCTAGGTGACTGAGATCGGTAAGGATGTTATTGGTCTGCGTGTAAGTCCACTGCAGTTCCGCTAGGAAGAAGACGGAGGATGCTCAGCAAAACACATCCATGCTTTCTCTGTGGAGTACAGTTATTGACACGAGTGGATGCAGATATGTTAATCTCTTTAGCCATTCAGATATCTTATTCTAAACATCCATCCTGCTTTTCTCCTGAAGTGCTGTTGCATCAGTGCTATGTGATCTGTTAATGCTGTAAAACGTCACTGTTCACTCTGCCTGACTTGACTAATTCAAAAGCTTTCAAAGTGTGTGCTCATGATCTATGTGTCTTTGAAAAACTATAATAAAATACCCTTGTAAAATGAAGTGCAGTGTGTGGGTGTGGTTTTACTCTGAGTCAATTAATGTGGAATGATACCAAATGTGGTTTGAAATGTGTATGAAAGATGGAACTGAGAGAATAATGTGGTTTTGATCGGGTGAACATGGACTTGGATTATTTAAAGTGTCAGAAGACTCCGGGATTCATAGAGTACAGAGTAAAATCGCTTCGTGAAAGATACCAAAGTTTGTATGCACACTTTTTTCGTAAATGCATGAATAAAGTTTACCTGATTCAGGGAAAATAAGTTACCTATAAAAGCAAAATCTTAGAGGACACTTTGTCTGGTTTGTATCCAGTCTGAGAGTTCGGTTACTTTATGAAGAGCGGAACCCGGATGTTTCCCATATTTAAACTTCCTGTTATGCTTTTCTGCCTTTCAAACCAGGAAGATGGAGTTGCTGTCGAACAAATGGATAGTTAATTTGGTAGTTTGTTTGTTTTTCATCGGTAAGTTATAGTCACACGCTACTGGATGTGTGTCTCCACATATCTGTGAACGAGCGAAGTGTGTTTCTCTTTCAGACTGTTAGCTTGCTGGACCTCTTTGTGCTCGAGCTAGCCGAAAGCTAGGCTAGTTAGCGTTAGCAACAGCTGCCCAGTTTCCCTTTAGTCTGAATTACATGCAGTTCTACAACGAATTTAAAGATCGTGACTCACTGTTCATAACTGCAAAGATGTGAAATTACTTGTATTTACTAATTAAGCATTAGTACCGACTTTCTGTAAGTCAGAGATTGGCTCTGCCCTAAGAGGAGCAGCATCAGCGTGACAGCTCGTGATTTCCCCGCAGCGGCCGGTCGGAGCTCCGGGGGATTAAGTGCTACAATGCTGCACTAAATTATATCTTTTTTTCCCTACTTTGTAATATTACATTTGTTACATGAGCTACATACAGAAGTGAGGCCAATTTGGAGTACTTAGTCATATATTAATCAGCAAAACATCACTAAAAATCTCTGAACTACTTCCTGTTTCTGTGGATATGGGTGATTTGATATTTGGAACTAACAAGTGATCCAAGCCAGAGCATATGTGGAAAAGTTTTATCCACTATAAGGAATGCCAGAAATTTCTCAGAGATGTCCTACATGCCCTCTATTTCTCATTTAAAACCATTTAAAATCTTAAAACCAAACAAAAAAATAATCATATGGTGTTATTTCTTTTTTTAAAATAATTAAATTGGAATTAATTGATATGTGTATGTAAATATCCCAGATTCTTTTTAAAAGAACATTGTACATTTTTACTGAATGAACTTTGGTTGGGGCTTTATGGAGCCATATAATCTGTTGAACGACTGTTTTCTTGCTCCTGAAGTGTCCTTTAGACTTTGATTGTATGTTTTGGGTTATTTTGTTGCTGCAGAGTTAATTTATGACTGAACACATCTCTTCTAGATAGCACTGCCTTAAGGGCAAGGATCTGAGGAGCAAATATGCCCCACACAGTTATTTTTATTAGTCTGAAATTTGTAGTAGCAAGAAATTACTTTTTTTTGGCTCATCTGTTTATAATTTTCTGTGAATAAAAATGAAATCTATAGCTCTGCATTAGATCTTAAAGTTATTTATTATTACAAAGCTAATCAAATGTAGAAAAAAAAATCAAAACGGCAGCATAGTTTATAGATTTCATTGAAAAGTAACATAACCAACCTTTTCATTAAATCCTCAAACATAGAAATACATACAAAAGTAAAAAATACCAAAAGGATTCAAAAACATTTACAATCAGACCAATTTAATCGTCTCACATTTTGGGAAATACCTGACCAGGCATTTTAAGAATCCCTTTTGTTTTTGTCACTCTTTGAGTATTTAATGACAAAATGATAATTTTTGAACAAATAATTATCACAATGAGTTTCATTGTAAGATGAATTGCCTTAAAAACGGTGTTTACGGCAATGATTAAGACAAGTTAATGGTGAGAAATTCAGCAGCTTTAAAGTGGGAAAACACACAGTTTTTATGAAATGGAAAAAAAGATATTTTGAACTCTAAATTAAAAGTTTTTGTCCTAAATGCCCTGACGTGAATGTCCTTACTTTATGTGGAGTTTACATTCGTTTCTTTTTTTCGCTCTCTGCAGGTGTCAGCTCTACTTCAGTGGATAAGAAGATTTACATCCATTTGAATTACACTATCCCGTGTGTGCGACTCCTTAATGCAACACATCAAATAGGCTGTCAGTGTGAGTAAAGCAAATCTCTGAACTCTTCTTCTAAAATCCTTTGACAGTTTCAAGAGATAAAACTAGTGGTGTGTGGTGTCTTAAATGCTTGAAACCAGTGTTTTCTGTGCGGCTACTCCTGGCAGTTTATGTTGAAAACCCATTTTTGCAGCTGTCATGGTTAGCAAAGGGTTCTTAAAGATAAAAGCACAAAATGAAACAAGCATTCCTGTGATAAATGTCTGAGGATGTGAAACTGTGAGGGTGCCAGACTAAAAAAGCCTCATACCTCATACCACTCATCACCAGCAACAGCTTTGTTTCTGCTGCTTCAGAAGGGAAAACCTTGTCTCTTGTTGTTTTTTATCAAATGCAGCTGCCATGCTGTGTCATTAGTGTTGTTATTTAATAGTGTCCTTTGCATTTTAGCCTCTTTGTCAGGAGATGTGGGTGTACTCCATTTGCTGGAGTCGGAGGCCAACCTAGACTGGGTCCTGCAGACTGGTCCAAACCCTCCTTATATGGTTATCCTGGAGTCCACGCTCTTTACAAGGTACAGTTGATGTCTTTCACATTGTAATGTAAACACACAGAGTAGCTCTAGATTAGAGTAAGTCTCAGTCTCGCATTACTCTTCTATGTATTATTAAATAAAATGAAAATGAATAAAATTTCATCGGTTAAAGTAATTCTCACAGTAGCTGAAGGAGAATTACTTTCATTTCTGGAGTATCTTTTGTTTGCATGTGAATGGGAAAATGGAGGCTGAGTGATCTAACGCTGTCTATTACAGAAATATATCCCTAAATTTGGCACATCCTACATGTCTAGCCTTCAGGAAAGAAACTTGAACCACTTTTCAAAAGAGTTTAACTCATTTCTGACCTACTTTTTAACCCGCATCATGTAATCTGCCCCGTGCCGACCGTCTGCCTGTCAGATCCATCATGATGAAGCTGAAGAACGGCTCAAGCAGGGTTGCTGGCGTTGTTGTTGTGGCGCCAAGCACGAATCCACCGGAGGGCTTCTCTCCACATACCACCTGTCCCAACGAAAACTCAGGTGGGTGGGGAGTTTCATGCTAAGGCTTGTTATGAAGCACAACATAAATTAAAGCATGGTGATCGTTGGAGGGCGCAGCTCCTGAAATCACTTGTTGTAGCAAAAGTATGTTATTAAGATATGTAATATAAGCCCGTGTCTGTATGTCGCAGTCTCTTATATGAACTTGAAACCTGTTAAATCCCTAAAATGTACATTTTGTTGACTCCTGTAATGTTTAGCGTATTATAAGACCATAGATACCATACTCATATGTACTGGAAAAGTTTTAATTATGGTCAAATGAGTCATGTTTTATGGGCCAGTCAGGGCTTTTTGATGTCACATTAAAGATTAAAAATAGCCCCACAGTTGTGTGTCAGTCAAAATGTTTGTGATAGCAAGATGTAATGGTGCGTTTCATTTACCTCAGAACTGGGAAGTCATAACTGGGGGATGATATCACGATTGAGTAAAAGCGTCCCAGTTCACAACTCGGAAAAATAATAAGGCAGCTTCCGCATTAAAGACATTTTTCAGGGGGAATTGTTGTTTTAAACCAGCAAAGCAGCTATAACAGACCTGCAGATGTTGTTTCTAAGCAGCATCAGCTGTTTTATAACATCCACAGGAAAGAAAAAGGCCGTCAGAGAAGAGCCGCACTGCTGTTTGCATGGTTTGGGTCTCTTTACAGCTGACAGCGACGTCGTAGTTCATGAAAAAAGTGAATTACCCTACAGCAGCATCTCCTCACAATTATTGCCAACAATACGTGTACGGCTGATTTAATGGACCAAACCTGGTCAGATGTGCCTATAAACGGGTTTTATAGGGGCTTTTGCAATGTAAACAAACGGGCGCAGACATCTTTGAACAACAAGTCGGGGTTGGTGAAGGTCCTCCGACTTCAGGAAGCCGTTCCAGTTGAAACTTTCCAATCGGTAGTCTGAGTTTCCGAGTTGAAATAAAACACACCATAACATGAAGTCCACACTTCAGAAGAGCACCCTCTAATGTTGTTTCTGTGGATGCAGGTGTGTATTCAGAGAGCTACGACCCAGCCCTGGCTCACTGCAACACAACAGTGTGGAACCCGTTGGGAAACGGTCTGTCCTACGAAGAATACGACTTCCCCATCTTCTCCCTGAAAGACGACAATGACACGCAGGTTATACGGCAGGTAAAAGTTACAGCAGATGCTTATTATTCTTTTTGTTCTTTTGTTAACACAAAACCTTAGCTGTTTTTATTTTGTTTTATAATTTACATTTAAACTATGTGTAAATTCATGCAGGCATGTGAAAGGCTTCAGTATTTTCTGAAATATTTCAATCACGTTTATGGATTTTCAGCCCTATTTTTTCTTGCCTGCTTTTAAATGACACTAAGCGACTGAAACTGCTCTGTAAACTGACAGTTTCAGCTCTGACCCCTGTGGCAGCAACTATATAAAAGGTGATAAACTTTGTCCCAGACAGTAGTCACAGTTTTACTGCACTCAGTCTTGCCAATGTGCCCCTGAGCAAGACCACCGTGCCCAGCTCTATATATGCTCCAACATGTTCAAAAGAACTTGACATATTTCAGTTCCTATGATGTAATTGTGGTTGCTTTTCTCCATTTACAGTGCTACATGGACCATAACCGCGCTGCAAACGGCAGCAATCCTATGTACCCTCTGTGCGCCATGCAGCTTTACTCCCACATGTCTGCTGTCACTGACACGGCCACCTGCATGAGGAGGAATGAAATTAACTTCAGCCTTAGCCCAGGTACTTACACCTATAAGTAAAGTTTATTCTCCACCCAACATTCAATCTGTTACAGTAAAGCTTTCAGACTTTGTCTGTTATACCGCTTGCATTCAGATAAAACTCTCCACTCTTACCTCGGAGCTGTAGAGGACGTCTACTGGCTAACCCTCATGCCTTAAGAGCATAAATGTTGCGGTAATGTTTTGCCTGAACACACAAGAAGTGTTCAGGACATGTGCAACACAAAATATGTCTTTACCCATCGACTTATCTGGAACATTTCCCCACATGAACATGGCCGGAGCGTAAAAAGTCAGTGAGGATGCGATGTTTGAAAAGCGGATATCATTTGATAGCAAATGTCTTCCTGGTATGCAACGGTCCAAAAACAAAGACAAAAGAGTTTTGCTTCTGCACAAGACTACGTCGTTACATTGGGGGATTCTATGACAGATATCCCCGAGGTGGACGTTTGGTGAAATGATGCTTTATAAACGTTGCATCATGACCTAAAGCAGGGATACTTAGTTTAGTCCAAACAGGGCCACGATCCAGCTAAGATGCGTTGCTGATCTGGTTTCTGATCTGCTGGCGATTCGGTTTTAGAGTTTTTTGGAAAGTCTTTAAAAAGTCTTAAAAAGGAATTGAAGTTAACTTCAGGATTCCTGCATATAGGTTAGAGGTGTTACTCCGGTTGAGTAACGGATGGACTTTACCGTACATGTACCACAATGCAAGTCTGAAAGCGGCTTAAGAAAAACACCCTGAATGTTTTCTTCTCATTCTGTAACCTTTTAGAGATGGTATGTGACCCCTTGGGTGACTCTAACATTTGGGCCTCCACCAAACCTCTGAACAACACAGAAAACGGTCATAAGACGGGGGAGAGTGTGGTCATCGCTGCAGCAAGAGTGAGTTTCATGCGCTCGTTCTTCTTCTAGATTCCAGCTAAAGTAATATTACTTTAACTAATATTCCAGCTTAATATGTGTTATTTGTCAGCTGATGCTCATGTGAAAGGCAGATCTGCATCGATAAGATTAAAACTCTTATTTTCTGATGTATGTCATGAGATGCTGTGGTCATGGTTACTGCTGTGAAATTTTCCAACTCGTGGTTGCTGCCACCAACAGAAAGGTTTACTGAAACTAACGGCTGATGACAGATTGTAGTTTCTGATTGCCTGATTACACAAACTCACACTAGTTAAATCTGCCTTCAGTCCCACAGAGAAATCAAGCTGCTGTATTAGTTTGTTTCCCACGCTGCAAACCAGTCCAGTGCTTTATTTACAGGCTCTTCCCAGAACATTGATTTGTAAAACCAGTTAATGCAATCCTGCCCTACAATTTAGATTTTTGTGTAGTGTCTTCATTTTCATGAATATTTACTGTGCTAAGTAAAGTAATTAGTTAAAATAAAAAGTTGTCAATTTATGCTTAAATCATCTGTCAGTCAATATATTTGCATTGGACATGGGAAAAAATTTGATCTTAGAAATGTATACATTAATAGTCAGTTCATTGAGAAAGAATGAAAATGATAATTAGATACTTCAATTTATTAATCAAAGTGGAAATAAACCTTATATACCTGTATCTAATGCCTTTCTGCAGCTGGACAGCAGGTCTTTTTTCTTCGACATCGCTCCGGGAGCAGAGAGTGCAGCCTCGGGCATCGTCACACTACTGGCGGCTGCACATGCTCTCCGTAACGCCACCCGGGAGGCTCAGCTTACCCACAACATCTTATACACCTTCTTCCAAGGGGTCAGCCCGCTCTGCAACATTGTGCTCACTCCTGTTTTAAACAAACCTGCAGTTTTTTAAATCAAATTTAAAATTTATGCTACTATCATTCATGTTCAAAATGTATTTATATGTTTATTTATTTATTTAATGTTTATTTTTTCAACCTCAGGAAACGTTTGACTACATCGGCAGTTCGAGGATGGTGTACGATATGGAGAACAAGCAGTTTGCGTTGGACCTGGACAATATTCACTCAGTGTTGGAGGTTGGACAGGTATGTCTGCAGATCGAGTATCATGATAAAATAAATTTAGCTTAACCTTTGCATCTAAATGTTGCTATAATGCTTTAAACATGTGCAGAATTATTTGTACTTATTCTTTCTATTATTTGATGTAAAAGCTCTGCGGCATATAAGTTATTATGGTTATTTGAATTATCTCATCCAAGGTGGGACTGAATGCTGATTCCAAGCTTTGGCTTCACTCTGATCCCGTGTCTCGGAGGAACGGCAGCGTCAACGAAGAGGTTTGTGTCAGGACACAACATTCAGTGGTCAAACTGGGAATTAAAATTTGTTCCCAGTGTAACCATTGCTTTATAAAGTTTTTTTTGGTTTAATTTGTAATTGTTGTCAGCATTGTTTTTTTTATCGCACGCTGGGAAACTGAGGTTATATAATAGCAAACAGCATGAATGATTTAGATTTTAAATGAAAACCATTTTTTTAAAACACTTGGTGCTGTGTACAGTTGCTAATTTCTCTTTTCTGTGTGAGATGGTTTTTTTTTGTTGTTGTTTGCATATTTAACAAATCACATGATGATTGTTTCAAAGATTAGACTGGAGCGATTGTGTCCTTGTGGAATAACATTTTCTATGAAAAATATTGATAATAATGCTATTATCTATACAATACTAATATTGCTCCAATCTGAGGTCTCCATTGAAAAATTACTTATTTGATTAGAATTAAATCTAAACTAAGGTTAAGGTTAAATTTGACTATCATTTTAAAATGTATAAGCTTTTATTGAAAATTGACTATGCTATTATGATTATCAGTATTTAAAGAAAAGATCGCCTTTGTGTGTTTATGATTATAAGACAATTTCAAGGAAAATAAAATAAGTAAACGTTTTGAAAGGGAGATGAGTCTGAGTTGAAATGCTACATCCTCCTGCTTTTTTAAAATATGTAATTGTTACTTTGTTTTCTTGAACCAAAGCCAAAGAAATTTCAGTTTGCATGTTGCTCCGTCCTGTGCAAACGATAATAAAACTTTTAAATTCTCATTAAAGAAGAACGTAACATGAAAGCAAAGTAGAGCCCAGTGTTTGCATTACGGTCGGGTTGACATTTAGATTTGAAATTCCTTTTAATGATCTGTTTCAGGTGAACAAGCTTATCAGCAACTTGAAGACAGCTTCCAGCAGTGTGGGTGTTTCAGTGGAGGAACCCAACGTCACCCAGCCGCTACCTCCCTCATCTTTCCAGCGTTTCCTACGAGCTCGGCCAATCCCCGGTGTTGTTATTGAGAACCACCCATCCAGTTTCACAAACAGGTGATTTGTGTGTTTTTCTTTCTCTTCTTTTGGCAGAACGATGATTTAAAAGGATTTGGTTAAAAATAATGTTGATTTGTTTGTCTGCTCCATACTAAGGTACTATGAGAGCATGTTCGACAATGCTGAGTATCTGAATGTATCTTACCCACCGAACCTGACACCAGAGGAGCAGCTGGAGTTTGTCACAGACTCTGCAAAGGTATTTCTGTTCATTTCTTCCGTTCAAAAAAGTTATTCAAGTGCATGTATATATTTGTGCTTTTGTGTGCTTTTTTTGAATTCCTTTCAATTGGTTAGTGTCTTATTATAAAACTCTGCTCAGATGCTGAGGCAGATATGGAAATTTGACATACAGTCCCTTGTAGCCTGAGGAAAGGGAGTTAGGACAAGCTGAATAAAAAAAAATAAAAAATCTATAAATGAAAATTTGTACCGTCTAAGCTCTCTGCTCTGCAATCTGTTTATTTGTTTCACCATGGATAATTTAGATGATTTATTCTGAAAATATGATCTTCTCTCTTTGTTCGTCTTTAAGGCTCTGAGCGAGGTGGCGACCTTGGTGGCCCGGGCTCTGTACGTGCAGGCCGGAGGAGATGTAACCCAGCTGAACAGCATTCAGGCCGACCAGCTGCTGGTAAGACTCTTGATCTGTGAATGGGGTTCATTCATGCAGAACTTTTTTACAGTTTTAAGTTCATGTCGATTTTGTTAAAATAAAGTTTAATTGTTCTCCAGTGACTTTGAATTTGCTTTACATTTTGTCAATTGGCATTTTTGATGCATTACTGAATTTGCAGAACAAAGCTGATGTGAGTTTATCCTAATTTTGTCTCAGGTTAGCCAGATGCTTTACAGTTTCCTCGTTCGGTCAAATAACACCTGGCTCCAGCAACTGATCTCCTCTGAATACAGCAATCACCTCGGTAAGTTGAACCAGTTTTGCTCAGAAAAAAAAAGAAGTATATTACATTTATGGTACTTATACTTCTTGCTACTGTCCTTCTGGTTATATTTATGAGATTACTCATAGATTATCTCTGGTGGATCCTCAGCTGATAGGATGTTTGTCATAAATAGTTTCATTTGTTTATTTTAGCTGACAGACCCACAAACTTCTATGTCGGCGTGAAGCAGCAGTCCAGCGAACCCACTTATCTCGTCCAATACATGCTGGCTAACATGACCGGCAACGTCGTCAACGTCACCAAGGAAGACTGCCAAAAACACAGAGAGGATGAGAACGACAATGAAAACAAACATGTAAGATTTACTGCATGTGTTAGATTCTTAAGTTGCTTAAATTTATTTGCATTTTAAACAAGAAACTATTATTTCAAGTGGCTTGTGTTAGCAAAAAGTGAAAAAATACTCGAAGAAAACAGAAAATTTGCCCTTTTTTTTCCTGGAACAATGTCATCAAGGGTATACACACTCTTCAGCCTCGTACTCTAAAAAAGTACCGGCTGAAACTTTATTTTCACTAATGTGTTCATACCCACACTTGTTTGAAAAGTGCTTAAATCAAAGGACACCGATGCAAAGTGAAAAAGTTTATCCCACATTGTCTCCTCAGATGTTCAGCTACGTTTGGGTTCAAGGCGCGGCCCCTCCCAACAGCACAGAGCGGGCGGGTTTCTGCGTTCGTTCCACCGTTCGTCTCACCAAAGCGGTGTCTCCAGCCTTCGAGCTGCGGGAGTACACCTCCAAAAATTACTCAACGTGGACAGAGTCCAGGTGGAAGAGCATCAAAGGACGCATATTCCTTGTGGCCAGTCACGAACTGGAGGTAAAACTTTTCTTAAAGACCAGACATGTCGATGTTTGCCAGCCTCGCCCCCACCGGGTGCCCTGATTACCGTAGCAGGAACAATTAATATATTGTTCCTTAGCCTACTAATAAGGTTATTATGAACCCTGTTAGTGTTACCATATAATAAAAATTTACCCAGTTTTAATGTTTTTTGTACCCACACACCCAGTTCAGCCTTTGACCTATTTGTTCTGGGTTAAAACTGGCTTGAATTGGCCGAGAGCATCTTCAAAACAATGGCTAAAAAACAGAGTAGAAGTAGCAGCCATACAGTCGACTACATCCTGACAATGATGGATCATGTTTCTCCAACAAGCTTCATGTCTCTGCATGCTCATCCCCACATCTTGCTGAAATAAATCAGAGCCCCCCCCCCTCGCTGTGTAGAGTTTCAGTGACTAAACTGGCACTTTTGGTTTTACTCAGTTTATCTTACTGTAGCTGTAAAGTCAAACATTTCATATGTTTACTATCACAATTAAACTGTATATAAAGTGAGGAAGATTTATTTGACTGAATTTGAACTCAGTTCTGTTGAAGATTCTAGTTTAATATCTTTCTCACATCCAAACTAATTAAATACGATTCATGTCTGTTTTAATGTCTTAAAGCCATATGTGGAGTAGCTGCACAGCACTAAACCACAGATCCTGGCAGCTGTTTGAAATATTCTGAATAGCATTTGATTTAATTACAAAAAACCTTTCTAAAATTCAGATGCTTGAAATGTGTTCTCTTTTTTGGTTTTGTTGGAGCAGAGTAGCTTTTAGGTACTTGTGCAAGGAGAAGTAACACTTAACATTTATAGTATTAAGACATCTTAATTGTTAGACCATTGCTGTCAGCTTCATGTCAGAGTTTATGTGATTTCTGGTTGTTCTGACATTACATTGCTATGCTGTTCTATAAGCTGTTTATAGTAAATGATGAGCTTAAGTTATGTCATGGGTAAGAACGGGTAGAAAACAGAGATTTTTTTGGACCAGTAAGAGTATTTGCAGTCAAGGAGATAAGTTGATTTTTGGAGGAGATATATTGTCAAAAATACCTTGAGCAGATGTTCAAAAAAGGTCTTCTAAAACATATGCCCTTTTAAAGTTGCACATATTCACTTATTTTTAGCCAATATTTAACAGTGACTAGCTCCAAAGTCCCGCTCACATCAGAAAACTTCCCTGTTCCCATTTCATAAATACATGGCAACAGATTGCTAAAACCAGACAGATGGTGCACGATGTGGATGGCTTATACATTTACACACACCTCTCTCTTTTTGCTTTGTTCCACCTTTCCTTTTCATTTATTACATGATTATGCAGCATGTAACTGGAACTTTTATTGTTTATCCTTTTAAAAATGTCTTTTAATTGATTTAATTTGACCTGAAATTCATAAATGAAACCAGTGGTTGATCAAAACCCATGGCAGTGGGCTGATGTATTTGGGAAAAGTATCCAGAAGTTACGGAAGCTCAAAGTGTTGCTGTTCCTCTTCCAGATGTTGACGCTCGGCGTGGGTATTGGTGTGCTGCTGATGTCTTTCCTCCTGACCTACATCATCAGCTCAAAAGCAGACATACTCTTCAGCTTGGGACGGGAACCGACTAGCGCCACCTATTGAGCCACAGTCTCAGGCCAGCAACCACTACTACAAGAATTAATGCTACTACTACTTCTATCCCAACAGACAAGGACAGTTTCCCTTAAAACGCACCACCAGTAGGTACACAGGCTAAACTCGGCAGCAGAGGGTTTCTTTTAAGCGATGACTCCATGCATGGACTCACTCAGGTGAGGCATGAAGACTGGATTGGACTGGATTGGCCTGGATGGATCTGGACTCATCAGGGTCAAAAAAACACTGGTCAGGCAGCAGCTGGGCCCTGTCAGTGGAAAAGATGTTTATATTTCTTTCATTTTAGGTTTTTCTTTCTCTTTTTATTGTTTAAAGAATGTTTTGTTTACGGTGTCATGGATGGGCACTAAACATGGAGCATTATTTCCTGTGTGTATGATTCTGAACATGTAAAATAACTGAGCGAGCGTCAGCAGCGGACTGCCTGATTTGTGTGTATGAACAATAATGAAGGTGGATGTGTGCGCGTGTGAAGTTTGTGTGGGGATTGCAATGGTATGTGCAATACTGTAGCTGTCTTTGTGTAGTTAACTTATCAATCAATTCTAATGATAAAACACTTTCTGAGTCAGTGAACAAATTAGGAAAATTACAATTTAAGCTTTTGCAACTTCTGGAAATGTGTAGTGAAATATTTTGATACATTCTACGTCCTTGGAATTTATCAAGAGAAGTTTTATTCCAGCAATGACTTTTCACTTTCACTGATAATGATATTTTAGTGGGGAAAAAACTTTCACTTTTTTTTCCTACCAACTACCGAAATCTTCAAAAGCATTCAAACTGGAGAGAAATTAGGAGATAAAACACTGAATAAGTGCTGGTACTCTTGCTCTGCACTTAGTTCCTTTTTTTCACAGTGTAAAGATAGTTTATGACCACACACAAGGTTTTAATTCTGTCGATGGGTGTTCATTAAATGTCTGGAAACAAAGACCAGTTGTGATGCCTTGGTGAAGAAATAAACATTGCTTCTTTTTCCTAAGCTGTCTTTAAGTGTGATTCGACACAAAATGTTGAGATGTACATTAAATTGTATCAGTTTGACGCATTCTTTACTCCAGTCGCAGGCCTTTGTGAAATCTGATAGCTGGTTTAGTTATTTTTCCTTTTTCCTTCAGGGATTAATAGATTGAGCATTTAAAGTTTTTAAAATGTAGAAGTGGTAGTTAAATTGCCTCTTTTGAAATGTATTTTAATGTACTTGATGACCTGACCTTGAAACTACAATGTTATTCTTTCTTTTTCCTTTTCTGGGTTTGCGCTAGAGTCACATGAAAGCCGATTTAAATCTAGCACAGGTTTAGTTTTGCACATCCAGTGAGCAAATACACACATTATTAAGTCACTTTAAACATATTTTACTTGTTTGAACCCACTAATTTCTCTTCAATTCCTGTCGGGGTCCACAGTCCAGGCTGACGCTTTATCCATACAAATCACAAGTTTTATTTTGTAGACCTCAAACTACAATACTATGGATATTTTTTATGCATAGTTTTCCATCTATTTGTAAAATAATCTTTTAAAATTCAAATCATGTTTAAATTGCCTCCAAAATATCTATCCAAACAAGAGTGCTGTCATCTTTACAGATGCTTAACTTATTAACAGGAATAGGAAGAGAACAGTGGGAGCATGCCCAGTGAGCCGTTTCTCTTTGGCATGGACTTCAAGACCAAAGCAATGATGAGTTTCTTCCAGAAGAGCGACATCATCGATTGCTGCAACTCAATAAATAATCCAAAACCTGTTTAACATGCTGTCCAACCACAATAGTGAAACCGAAAAACAGGTCAAAGCAAAGCTCACCCAACTGGTACAGAGGTGTCATTATAGTCTTCAATGCAAGTGCATTACACAAATCAGTGGGTAGCCTATAGCAAAGAAGGCTGGGATGTCACCGTTCCCCATTACTCCAGTTTACCACATACACAGAAACTGTTGTTTTCAGGTCTTCACCAAGAGAGGTGCTTTTAAAAATTTCAGTCTTTCTGGCTAAAAATGTAATTTGCATGTGATTAAATGGTGCAAACGCAATGTATATGGTCTGTTTTGCAAAATGTTTCAGTGCAGTTTGAAACCCCATTTGACATCTCTTTGCTACTTTTAGGCATTTCTAAATTGGTATGGTGCTGTGGTGGGATTTAATTCTGATTTCCACAGCAGTGGAACCAGCACTGTGTTGTTTTTTTTTATGTTGGCCAATCAGAGCAGACTTGAGAGCCTTAAACAGACACAAGATTGAATTATAGGCACTATAACAATTATTGAAATAAAAGTAAGGAATAAATATTAAGGATATAAACATCTTAAAGTTGTATCCCTGCCACATACACACAAATACATACATACATTGTAAATGAGGTTAATATGGGCTCCGTAATCAAAATAAGACATTATCTTTTGAGCATGCTCTGAGACCTAATTTCTTACCTAATAAGAGACCTAATTTCTTACTGACTTTTTTAATCAAACCAGTCTTAAATTAGAGCAACACACATTTATGTAAAATAAGGTCTCATCCACCTGAATTACTTTTTACAGATTTTGATGACAGCTTAAAAAGGTATACAAGTTTAATTAGACAAAATGCAAAAACATGATTTTGAGGTTAGATTTTTTTGTTTTTTGTTCATGTTTGGATGCCATAATTTTATTCATAGCTTCTATGCCTGAAACTGCATCACATATGAAAGTAAATAGATTATTTGGTGCTGAATTTAATTTCATTGCTAGCCTTAAAATTGGCCTAATGTGTCATAAAGCTGGTGCAAAGAATAAATAAGAAACCTGCTGCTTTTCTATTTTCTTAAATGAAAGAAAAAGCTCTGAAAACTCACAAAATCCCTAAATATTTCAGCACCATTACCTACAGTTTGACTTTTCCCTCTTTTTTACGTATTTTCTTCAGAGAACAGCACCTGAACGCCTCGTGGTTCTTAAAAGCAAGCTCACTTTGTACTTTTCAAGGAGGGCAAATACTTAGGAAGCATCACAAGTGTGTGATAATAAATGTCTTGTGGCTGAACCGCAGCGTTTCTCAGGCCTTGTCCCCCTGGGACGCAGCCGGAGGAGGGGCCAATCCGGAGCGGAGGCGGGGCGCACGGTGCTACGGTTGAGTGGAGAGAAAGTGGAAAGTGAGAAAATACCTGAAAAGACGATCTGGAATAAGTAAGTAGTATTTTTTTCTGTGGAAAATGTCTTGGAAGCTCGGTGGTGGTGATAGGGGTACTTGAGCGCCCGCTATTACGCGGAAGGATAGGGGGGAGGATTTGAGGCGCCGGAGATCTCCGGTTTCCCCAAACAATAGTGGAGAGGACGCGATGGTCGCCTTTTTTATTTTTTGAAACCGCAGGGGAAGTTTAGGACCCCTCATCGGCCCTATTGTTGCTCTCGCGGAGGCCACGTAGCCCTCTGGAGCGGGTTTAAACGTGGGAGGGAGAGCGTGGTTTTCATTAATGTAACTAGAGGATGGGAAAGGAGAGGAGGCTCGGAAGATGCGCCTGGAGGGAAGGAGCGCGTCCAGTTTGATTACAGGCCGAAGGGGTTGAATTTTCCGCCTGCTGGGAATTTCGCTGCGTCCATTCATTTCCAGCGGGGGTGTCCCGATTTGAAGAAGGAAAGGGGGTGATAAAAATGGAACGCGCGTTTGGATCATTTGGCATCAGGACGCCACCAGCGGGGCCTGGGAGTCTCCCATTGTCCTTCCCCCCTTTTTTTTGTATTTTGTAGGTCGCACAACTCTTTATTTTAACCCTGAACGCTGCTTGTCCTCACAGTAAGTTACCTACCTGGCAGCTCTTTGTGCATGTGAAATAAGGCTTAATTATTGATGCAGCTTGACTCTTGGTCCGTGTTACCGCAGGCAGCACTTCGGTGCTAAAACTGTGTCCGGGGTGCTGCCTTTCTAGTGGCTGAAATTCAAACTGAAACAGGATAATGGTGCTGCGGCACAAACAGGCCTTGATTACCTCAGCTTCAATGAGCCATTCAGATACCTGCTGGGTTTATAGGCTCC
Source organism: Craterocephalus amniculus (assembly GCA_036024015.1). Classification (NCBI taxonomy): domain Eukaryota; kingdom Metazoa; phylum Chordata; class Actinopteri; order Atheriniformes; family Atherinidae; genus Craterocephalus; species Craterocephalus amniculus. The sequence goes on along the minus strand of JAVQJG010063491.1, from coordinate 60,179 downwards.
TCATTTCATAGTGAAAACAAAAATAGGCTTTCTTTGCGATTATATTATCAAGACACTGCCAGGGTGATTTAAAAATGCCACCGAGAGAACATCAGCATAAAGGACACTTCAAGGGTTACTGTTAAGTTAGTGATTGATACACTCCAGCAGGGTTTGAACAAATCATATTTATATGGTAATTGAGGAGAAATTACATTACAAAATTGTGTATAAAACACTTTCATTTCAAGACGAGTCAAGTTAAACCTAAATGATTGGTTTTTATTGTTGCCAAACAAAGTCACAGATTAAATCTTCATAAGAAATATAATTAATGATTAAAACCGCTGCTAGTTTAACTGTTTACAGGTGGACCATCAAGCCACCTCAGACTTTGTCCTGTCAGCTTGCATCTATACTTAAATGATCAAATCATAGAAAACAGAAGTGGATGGTTTGGTGATGCTTACAAACAACAGAAAATCCTGGAGAAGCAATAATCATGTGATCATTACTTGTAAACATCTGGCTTAAGAAATACTTGAATTTCAGAACAAAAGTATGAATAAACATACCTAAGTTCTGATATTATCTGTAAGCCATCTAACAGCACAACATTTAATTTCCCCTCAGTGATCTTTTAGTTTGATGTGGTTTAATTCAACGGTAAAAACGCTGTTATGACAAGCCCAGCCTCTTTTTTTTCTACCCACAAGTATTCAGTTAATTGATAAAATTATTATTAAAAACCACACAAGCACACATGAAAGGCACAAATGGATCAGATTTGTATTCTGTAAACATCTCAGTTGGCCATGATTTACTAACCAAAAGACCCAACTCTTTATTACGGTTATCAGCAGCTTATTCATAAATATACATATGATCAATGGTGCATTTCTGGATAGTTTAAACCATTTTTCCTTTACAGAAAATGGTTCAGTAAAATCTTGTCTGGTCATCATGAATCAGAAGGCAATTATTATTTTTTGACAACCAACTATGAGCTTTTGTTGATTTGGATTAAAGTGCCGATGTGTTTAGAAAGTAGTGTGTTTTTCCACTTCCATTAATTCTTTTAGTGCTTATTTCTAATTGTATGTTAGATATCTTCCCATTTGTTTGGCAGGAATTTGACATCAAACAGGCCGAACTAATAACGTATAATGATGACAGACGAGCAGATGAATCAGAAGCACAACATTTGCCTGTGGCTGTGAGATCCTGAGCCATATCTCTCAGCCCAAAGAGCCACTTCCTGTGCCTGCAGCACTTTGTTTGGATATGAAGACAAACGTATGAGGAAAGCTTTTTTGAAACCCAAAATGGGCTCGTTGATTCAACCACGCCCTGTTGGAGTTAAACACACACACTCACACACAGTTACACACCTGCTCAAGTTTGCTTCTCATGTCTTATAACGCTGGCAGTAGCAGTTGTCTTGTTTTCTGCAGCTTTTACTGAAGTTGTCCCAGGAGACCGTGGGTGGTGGTCATCGCTTTGTGTGTGTGTGTGTGTGTGGCCTTGCTACGCTGATGAGCCTCTTCCCCCCGCTTCAGCCTGGGTGTGTGCATGCTTATTTACACAGTTGTTATACCGGGCTTCAGATGGCTGCAGAGTGGAGCGGGTCATGTCAGAGATGTCCCGGCTTGCCGTTCCTCCCTGACAGCTGCCGTCCCGCTGCCAGCAGCTCAGACACGATGATGACAGCTTGATTTCATTTCGCCTTCGGGGGAAAAGCGGGTTGTAAAATGTAATATCTGCTTAGATTGAATGCTGCAGGAATGAGGCTGCATATTTCTTGGATAATAACTCACTGATGGGTGTGTTTGATTAAATGAATCTTTTTTTTCAGTAGCGTGAACAAGCAAACCAGGTGCAGTTTATTTTACAGTTATCACTGCAAAACACACTTCCGTTTGTCTTTAAAGTGAAATGTTTTGCAGCAGCTTTACTTACCAATAATTACCCGATGACTATGAGATTATGTTTAATATTCTTGCTCATGTTTGAACTCTGATTACACAGATAAGTCTCTTTACAAAGATGTTGGATTTTAGTGATTTTGTTGCTATTTGGCTCTTACACAAAGTGCAGCCGAAGGAACAATTTAGCGCTCATTAAGTTATAAAACTACAGAATGACTTGGTTTTAGCCTATTACTGAATCTAACAAAGTCTCTGTGAAAGCAGATGTAATAAACCTGTCAATTAGTTGTCTCAATCCGTTTAGCTTTTATCAAAGTTTTTCAGAGCGGTGCTGCCTTCCTCAGGGATAATCTGGCCCAGAAAGATTTTATTTTCTGCTATACATGTAATTAAAGATAGTGGAAATACATTTTGGACAAAAATGTCAACTGATGTTTAATATTGAGGAAGTAAAATGGATGTTTTTGTGTGTATTTTGGACCAGTCACAGACATGCTTTATCATGCGTCTAAACTTTTTGTCCAACGTATATAGAGCGTTTGAAAGTTGGCTTTTAGAGAGGAAATGATGGGGTCGGACGTTGTTGGCTTTCTTGCGTTCCTTGCCTTTTATATTTGACAAATGAGTTAGAAGCATAGTGTGAATACACAGGTTGACTCAGCTGGGATGTTTCTCAGCTACAAGTGGTCAAGTAAAAGTGATTTTTTTCTGCTATTATGTTCTTTCTAGGGGTGAAACGATTGCAGTTTTCTGACCAATCACCCATCTTTAAAAAATCTGACCTGCCAATACGAATTTTCTTTAGAATTGACTTGACAGCTTACATCTTCAACAAACCTATTTTGTTTTATTGAAAAACAAACAATACCAATTACAATGCAAACTTTTTAACTGCACTAACTAGCTTTCTAAAAATATAAATGAAAAGCTTTGAGCACTGCTGTCCACATAACAATATTATCAGTTCCCTTAGTCTAATTTAATATTGTAAACACAAAACTAGATCAACAGGTTGAATTTCAGACCTGTTTTGAGCCTCTTACTAACAAAAAGGTAACAACGTTTGGCATTCTTTGCCCGGTGGATAAGATTTGTTTCACATGTATTGATCGGTCGATCACCAATCCCCCAAAATTAAGGAAATCGGGGCCAGTAAATCGGTTCACCCCTATTTAAAACATCAGTTTTTTGTATCCAAAGATGTTTTCTTTTACACCAGTTCATCTGTTACAGGCCAGTATTGTCGACTGCTTTATCGAAAAGGCTCTAACATGAAGCTCCTGGCTGATTATTTATAATCAATGTGGCCTGAGAGGACACTGGGCGGCTACACTTCCTTATGGTTTTGTATTCTTGCTTTAGAAAGCCTAACCCACTTCGCCATTTTAATCAGTTAAAGGTGTTTCCACAGTGGCATTTCTCCAACTGGCTGATCTACAAACACAAATGTAAGCGCATGTTCTTTCTGTGGTGGGAAATCTTGTTACAACAGTCAACGGTTCACCTCTGACTAGAACTGCAAAAACAGCAGATTATAAAGGCCCAATTAACTCGTTACAATCACTGCGATCGCCGTGGATAATAATCTTTGAATACTTGTATTAAAAACAGCTGGATAAAACAAACAGATGTGTAATTGTTCCGGCTCATTTTCACAATTTGGATAAGCGGCGAGCACATTTTCATTTCAAGCCGAGTGAAATAAGGAGGCAGTTTATCAGATCTGAAGCAAAGATGTTGGCAGGTGCTGCTAATGACTCTATCAGAGATTTATCTCAGTCTTAAGCTCATTTGGTAAAATGAACGGATGTGTGGAGATGTTGCTAAAGTTGAGCCCTTTTCAAAAAGCAGCTGTGGCTTTAAGCCCCGGTAACCCGTCCCTCCCCCTTGTCCTTATCCCTCCGATTTGTGGGGATATGTTGCCCCTTTTCTTTGTAAGATCATAGAGTAAGAGTCATGTGACAAACTCATCAGCTGAAGGGTTAGATGAAGCTCACTGCTTGATTCCCTCTGAACGAGGGCACCTTTCTTCTCCAAAACAGCAGAGCTAAAGGGAGGAGTGAAGATTGGACTTAATTCAGATTAATTTAAACTGTGTATGAAGTGTGTGCATATGCCTGAACTCGCCTGGTTGGAAGGGCTAAGGGCAAAGAGGAGAGAGGTTTTTCTAATTTCTTTCCACCTCAGCTTTAAACTTTAATATATTGGAAAGTGAAATGTGATGAATTGAGTTTAGTTGCTGGCACTTCGTAAATAATGGCTCCTGTGTAAGAGGCGCAGCCATGCGCCAATGAGGTCAGCATGGATCTGTTTTTATTTCCCGGTGACAGGGTTCAGAGAGGAGGCAGGCACACGTCTTTGCTTTGCAGACCCTTTGACTGGAGCCGTGAAACTGCCCGGCCATGTCGGCAAGCGGCCGGAAGCCCGACGTCATCGCCGTATAATCTCAGACCACACACACGGATCACAGCCTGATGGGGGCTGCTCTGTTAAAGTCACTTGAAACTTTAGTTAAAAATTCTATATTTTTACTTTGACGAACAATTTAGCTGAACTGTGATGAATTAAATTAAAAACTCCACCGCCTACAGATCAGACTGTTCAGACCCACTTTTACACTGAAGTGAAACTTAATGTTAAGCTGAAGAGAGGAGCCCTGGCGAGGTCCTTCAACTAGGCCATAGGACAGAGGGATGAATGGGAAACCTTATCCTTCCCACTAGTGGACCACACCTTTGTAGATCAAATGTTGTGGCATATTCTCACTTACAGGCCAAGAGAGGGAGAGGCAGGGTGCCAGACGGGTTTGTTCAACATGTGATGGACAGAGAGACTCACAGGCCAAACTTATCTACCATTTTACCCTCCGAACTTAAGACTGAGCTATAAATTTTGTAAATTATATATAGAATCATAGTATATATATTGAATTATATATATATATATATATACATAGACAGAGATATATATCAGATTTCCAGTCAGAAATGTATTGATCCTTTGTGATTCTGCACCAGTTTCTTTTGTTGAGTCAGGCTTTTGTTACATTTGAGAGCATTTGGCTTCAGTTTGACTTGAATTACAAAGACAGAGTCCTTTTTGGAAGATATGTGTTTTGTTATGAAAACAGCAGGGCAGATGTTAGTCTGATGATGTCATGTTAACAAGAAATAGTCAAAGGGTAATGTCAATGAAAAAAAACAAAAGGGACATTTCTTTAAAAGTGTCGTAAGTTCAACTTTCTGTATGTTATGTTGCATTGGTTTGATTTTTTTCCCCTCCTTTATTTATTTGATAGCATATTTTGGATTGGCCATATGATTTATTAGATTACTTTAATGATGACGTTTATGTTGCCCGTTCTTGAGGTGAGTCCTGTTTGTTTTAGTCAGTGTCTTGGTCTTACACTTGTGCTGTACTGGCAGCGATTCTTGGGAAATCTGTTCCTGAATTACAACTGCACTTTGTTGGTTTAAAGCAAATCAGTAGCGAAGATAATTGTTAGATTTCAGTCTGAAAGGGGAACACAACAGCATAATTGCTCTGCTTGTAACCGGGTCTTTTATGGAAACTAATTCAATATTGCATCTGAAGAGAGGCTGCAGAGTAACACTACATATTTGGTGATATGAGTGGTCCTCAGGGGACTTGTTGGTATCATGAATGATAATCAAATGCCATTATCGTTACCCTCCCCCATTTCCTTTTAGTCTACACACATTTAAAATGAAATTTACATCATGCCTCCCAGAGGAGCAATCCTCTTCTGTTTGGTTTTATTACCTGTAGTTAAGGTGATGTGAGTAAGCTGAAGCAGAGAACTATACCTGAACCATATCCAGCTTTCTTAGTCTCATGTTTATGAACTTTTCCCATTTATGAAAGCTCCAGCCTTGAAGAAAAATAATCTTTTCTTAAATCTCCCAATCCTAACAGTTACTTTTCATGTTTTGAATTAACAAAATTTAAATTTGTCGCCTTTAAAGAGGCCTTTTTAACTTCTTTGCGGTAGACTTAAAGAGATCAGTTGCTGAGATTCATATTCTTGGCTCTATAATTACTCGCTCAAGTATTTAAATAGATATGGATCCCCCCCACTCCTTTGTGGAATGAGTTGTGTCTGTAAAGTTTGCTGAGCTGCAGTCATTGTGGCAATTATCTTAAAAATCTAACAGAAATCATTCCTGCATGCCAGAATTCAGACGTATGCATGTAAACTTGGCAAAACTGGACATTATATCTTCATTTCTCACCAATGATGCTTTGAAACCCGTCCCAAACTGCTGTAATTACCTAATTGTTATTTATATGAAGCAGCTGGATAACCATTAATGTCAGACAGGATTGTTATTTTGCCCAGTGGTTCTCCGTCTAGTTCCTGCTTCACTTCCAACAGATTAACCCAGGATGGGAAAAGATGTAGTTTGTCTGGGAATCCTTAAATCCCCTCCACACATTGTCCAGAATTTATTTTTTCTCTTGAGAAACTCCACACAAAGCCATTCCTCCTCATAAATGTGTAACTTAAAGCAGGGCTGAGATTAGATCTGGGCTTTCTCTGAGTTACTTGCTCTCGGTCTAATGTCACATGGTTGGACATTCAAGGAGCACATTTTTCCTGCTGCATGTTTATATGAAACATTTTCAGCCCTTTAAGGGCCCTGCTCATTTTTCTGCCATTACTCAAGATAAAAGCTGATGATTATACGGCGGGAGGAGGCTGTTAGTCATTTGAATTTTGCGGTTTCGGATAAACATGTTGAGGTTTTGCACATGGCTGTAGGGCTACAGTACCGTCTCCGGTCTGGTAAAAAAAAGGCTTTTGCTCTTTAAAAGAAATGCAACTCAGATTAAGTGAACGTGTTGTCCATGTAAACCTTAATTCGGAAAAATTTCCATGTAAACTCGAAGAAAAGATTTTTTATTTTTTTCTATTCCGACTTAAAAACATCATATAACCACACCCATTGAGTTGGGTTGGGGGTTGGGGTTGGGAAGGTTTCTGGTTGATTGGATAGCTGAAGTGTTGTATCATCATACATACGTACGTCTACCGAAAGTTAAAAACCGCTTTGTTTCTTTTCGACAACAACATAAGAAAACGACATAGTAAGAACAATTTTCGCTTTGTTTGGATTCTAGTTATGAAGCAGCAGCTAGGCGCTAGCATGCTACGTCACTTTCACGTGAACAGATGCGGGATGCACTGTGTATGGTCACCATGATGGCTGGACGTGGAAATGAGCATGCTCAGAACAACAGGAGTTAACCTAAAGCAGAATTAAGGTTTCCATGATAGAAGATGAGAGAGGAATGAACTAATTTGGAATTAAAAATGGAATAAACCAGCCTGTTTATCGCTAAATAAAATGACCTGGACTCCTTCATATGCGCAACCAATGAGTCATTCATTTTTATGGACTTATCCCTTTTACCACATAATACAGTATACTGCATAGAAACCTTTTATCTCAGAAAGATTGAAATAAAATCAGGAATGGCTCCTTTAAATAAACGAAAAAATGACCTTGGTAACACTCACTTCCTGATGCAAATGTTGATTCTGGATGAAACTTAATTCCAAATAAAGTTATTTATTGAAATAAAACAATTTGAATTATTAATTCCAAATGAAAAAAAACATCATGTTACCGTGGCCATTCAGAATTAAGTTTAATTAAGTGTTTACACGGTCATTTTTCATTTGTTTAAAGCGAAATAAACTTTAATTCTGAATTAGTGGAATTTTAAGTCTCGTGTTAACTAGGCCACTGTTAAATGAAAGACTATTAGACTTACAGAAATCCCACAGACAGATTTATACAGTATTTGGTTTGAAGGGAAGTGGATTTTAAATACTCAGCGTGTCTTCATGTCCCACAGAGCGCCCATCAAAGCCAGCAGGCCACGCCCCTTCTTTATCGATTCCCCGGCGTTTGACAGTCCAGCATCCTTCATGCCAACACTTCGACTTCTGCAGAGTTTTTCTTCCAGCGTGGAGGACGGATTGTCAGAGGTCAGCGTGAGGTCAGGTTTCCACAGCAACTGTCAGCCTCCCATCACCCTCCCCACCCTCCCTCCTCCATCTGAACACCCTCTTTCATCGCCATGGCAGCGGAGAGGCCCCGTTTCTCAGGGGATGCGGGGTGTGAGGGAGGGAATGTGAGCCGGCGAGAGGGAGGGAGAGGGCAAACAAGTTTAGTGAAAACACAGTAATCCAATATGGCCGCCATTGTGTCACAGCTAACCGAGGCTAAAGCTGTCTTCTTGGAGAGGGGATGCAGCCGTGTGATGATTGACCTCAGCGGAGACCTGGAAGACATGATCTAAGCGCACACAGCGAAACCAAAGGCTCCGTTTAGGAGGGTTAAGGGGTGTAAGTGTCAATGGATCACAGAGCTCAGGCTGCCAGGGTGAGGCCTTCGATTCCCACCGTGGATAATAAATGTGGGCTCTTAAAGGATCATTTCACTTCATAGCTGAATAAGAAAGCTGGCCGTGTTTTTCACACACCTTCCAGAAACCTGATCCTGGTTGTCTTTAAACGACTAGTTCTGCACAAAATTTAACCCCATTATTTCATTTCTTCAATGATATTCTGAAGAAGTTAGAAAGTTTTCATATTGAAAACCTTTATTATTGAATCAGGGTTGAAAATCATTGATTTTTTTTCTGTTGTCATTTCAAAATAAAATGTATTAATTTGAGTCTAGAAATATGAACCTCAGACTGTGGAAGTTCAGAAAACTTTATCTATCCCAAAGGGGCAATTGCTGTATAGCCAAGCAGAATAAAAACAGGTCAGATAAAAGATTTAAAAAAACAAAGAAAAGGAAAAATAATTAATATAAAATATACCTTTTATACAAAGTATTGAATATAAAATAAGGGGACTTGAGTCATTGAAAATAAATTCATACAAGTTTTTGACGGGCCATCTTCGGTCTTTCTTTTGCCCCCCCCCCAAAATTAAAACTTAATCAAATTGAGGAAATCTAATCAAAATGGGAAATAACTAATTCATGACCCTAATTTAAGTCCAGACTAAACATATTAGATATCTTTAGCAAAATTGGGGCTTAGATACAAAATGTTGAATCAAGAAAACCAAACATTTAAATAAAGCGAACGATTTCATGAATGCCATTAATGAGAAACACGAGGCTGTGCCGTGTTGGAAGAAACATTACCCCCACATCATTGTTTTTGCCCAATGCCATTTAACGTCGCAGTGGTTGTATGCATGAAATAAGCCATGTGGACAGCTGGAAATTAAAAATCAAACTCAAAACTTTTGACTTGTACTATGAAGATTTAGACGTTTAAAAAAAAATCTACACCGAAATGATGCTAAGTGTTTGAAATGGGAAATACTTGGAACAAGCAAAGATTCAGCTCTTTTGGTTTTTGTTCCTGGTTCCAACAAGGTGTCCGGCTCAGGACGGGGTGATTAATCTCTTGTTTCATTTCCACTAAGAACTGTACCGTTACCCGCTAGGCGGGTTATAAATGGATGGTGTTAGATGTGTGAGAGACTATACTAATAATACTACTACTACTACTAATAATAATATCTTTGTTTGCACTGTTCCATGGGTGAATGTGTTGTTCCTGCTGTTAAGAATTAATCTTTTATTACAGAAAATGATTTATATTTTCTCTTAAGATAGCATTTTCGTAGAAATGAACCTGTTGATTCAGAGGGAAATTCAGCTTCTCAGAAAAATTGCCGCTTGTCAATTAATCAGTCATCAATTGAAAAGATAATAAATTACTTGATAATTTGTATCCGTGGTTTAATTTTTTTTTTAAATCCTCTGTTTATTCAAACATGTTGCTGCTTTGTTCTTATCGCCCAGTCCTGCAGGAAGCGATAATTCATCCAGCCAGGCTCCACCTTTTTCTTTGTCCACCCTTGATTCCTTTCCTCACCTCCTCACATTCCTGCTCCTTTCGAACCTTTATGTCATCTGTAGGAAGCCTTCTATGCTCTTGCTGCATTTTTGGAAGTGAAACATCCTTCAGGACTGATTCGTTCTCAAACAGGAAGATAAAGACGAGTAAGGGAGAAAAAAGTGATTCATAAAAGTGATTCATAGCGATAGTAGACTTCTGTAACGATCTTTTCTCGCCCTGCCACCGCTCTAAAGAACTTGTACTTGTTAAAGTCGATCGATACCAGGAACCGATACCAATTTATTCTGCACACTGTTTATTTTCACTTGAAATTTTAGTTATTATGTCATTTTTATTTATATTTTATTTTATATTTATTTCAAAATCGTTTGTAGCAAAAAGCAGAGAAGAAAATAAAACCTGTCTTCCAATTTAGTGGGGTAGAAGTATTGGTATTGGTATCGTATCGGTTTGGAAAAAGGTGGTATTGTTGCATCTCTAATGAATAAATTTCTCAGTGACAGGATTCATGTTTTATATACGGCCGATGGAAACATGATTTAAAGCAGCATTAACGTTAACTCGCTCTTTGCCTTTATCTTTCAGATCTCAACAATATCATCCCTCCCCTGCTGCAACCCACCTACCCATCATCACCTCCCTCTCCTCTTCATCCCCTCCTCCCCCTCTCTGTAGCCTCCCTGACTCTTCCACCTCCCTTCTCCTCATTCCTCCTCATCGGCCTCCAAGATAGATTCCCTCAGGAGCAAGGTTGACCTTCTCAAGCTGCCCCTGGCTCTCTCCACCAAGTCCATCTCCGAACGCAAGAGCCAGTTGGGAGGAGTCTGCGATCAGCTCGGCAGAGGGGGAGGAGGAGGAGGCGGGGCTCGTAAAGCCCGCTCACCGCCGACCCGAGACATGGACAACGAGTCGCAGTACTCGGGCTACTCATACAAGTCTTCCCACTCCAGGACCTCCAGGAAGCACAGGTGGGGAAAGCAAAACTCTGACGACGTGGAACCAAAGGGACGGCTCTTTGCTTTGGGTGGCATTTAAAAACGTACCGTGTATAATTGCTAACTTACTAAAGTTGATCCAATCCAATCCAGCTTTGTTTATAAAGCAATTTAAATAACAATAGAGGACTAAATGCTTTACAGAAAAAAACACAATGTCAAATTCAGGAATAAATTTTAAAAAACCCCATAAAACTACTATAAAGTTAAATTCTGGGCTATAATATACCTAAGTCATGTGTGTTGCTGTATCTGGGAAACGTGTCAGGCAATATGGTTCCAAAACAGGACAGGTATATATACTGAGAATAATGTTGGCAGCCTGTAAAAAAGGAATCACAAGAAAATGGCACAAAGTGGAGCCGCACTGGCAAAACATAGTGAATGAGATACATGTGATGAACTGATAACCCATAAGATGAGAACTCAAGAAGAACTATATCAAGAGTGTTTGGACTGTTTATATAACGGCAACATAAGGAAAATTGTAATAATAGCATGTAAGATTTTTCTTTAAAGGCTTCTGTTTCTTTTGTGTTGTGTTTAATGTATTTATTTTGATTTTTTATTTCCTTTCCTTTTGTAGGTCAATATGTGTCATTTGTCTTTGAGAAAGACAATAAAAAAAAAAAAGTAAAAACCATAAAACAACTATAAAGTTAAAATCAACAGTAGTAAAAATGACATGAAAATGGATATAGATAAATAGATAAAAAATTAGTAGATATGTAAAATAGATCTTATGTGGTATCAAAAGCCAAGGAGGAAAAATATGCATTAAGATACGATTAAAGAAAAGGCAAAGAGGGGGCCCGTCTGATGTGGAGACGCAGGTTCTTCCATAATGTTGGAGCTGCAAACGCAACGGCACAGGAGGGTTTATAAGGCTGTAGTAGCTCGGACAGATAGGGTAACTAAATGAAGAATCTCTCTCACACATTTCTAAAATGGAAAGCCGGGAGCTCGTGGGTGAAAGTCGTCCAGTAACCGTCCGTTGTGTGTTTGTCTTCAGGGAACGGAGGGACCGTCATCGCTCCAAAAGCCGAGACGGCAGCAGTCGTGGAGACAAATCAGTCACCATACAAACTCCCGGAGAGCCGCTTCTGGACGCAGAGTCAACACGGGGAGATGACAGGGTCAGTCACGCTACCTTCTGTTAATCTGTGAACTCCAGTCTCTCCAGTCACGACACTAACAATGAGCGGTTAAACCCAAACGTTGGTTTTGGATGATATGAAAGTATAAAAGCTGCTTTTTGGTGATTGATTTCTCCCTGATTTATAACTTCTGGTTGTAATGATTGAGGAAGGGAGGATGCATTATCATCCAGAAAATTCTTTTGTTTGACATTTGATGCATTTTTCTTATTTAGTTAACGTCCAGTATTTAATGTCTAATTCATCATCTCTCCTGATCATTTATCCCGTATCAACCTCACATCATCAGTCATTGTGGAAATGCAGCTTTTTTTCAGGCAGTTGTGTTTATTATCATCTTCTTGTCCAATGCAGGTAAATAAATATCAGGTTCATCCACAGTCAGTGATTGTTTCTCTTTAATCAGCTGTTTAGGGGTTTATATGTGACTTTCTGAATGTAAATCTCACTTCTTCCAGCTGGTTTCAGTTTAGTTTTTTTGCCTCTCTGTCATGCATTTTCTATACCCATTCATCGCATTATGTTTGTTTCACTTCTGCATCTTCCCCATTTTGTTTTGACTTAATTCATATTTTAGACTCAGCTCACTGACCAACCAGAACATTCAGAGCGGAGTTACTTTATTGAAGAAGTTTTATAATAATCGGCCAAAAGCAGCAGCTCATTAATCTCTGAAAACATATTTGCATATCTGAAAACGTATTTGTTAGAAAACTGCGAACGAGCTGTTGATTCTTTCATTTAAATCTCACGATTTAGGGCTTTTTCGGCTTAGCCTGAGTCACATGTATGTTTTTGCACGGTCAGATGGATCAGTTTCCCCCCAAGTTACGTCGTGCATGTCTGTAAGTGGTTGTAAAAGTGGATTAAGTAAAACTCTTTCAGCAGCACAGTTGTGATTCGCTGGAGCGGGCAGTTGTTTTTAGTTCCTGCCATGAGGAATAAAGCAAGTGTTGACGTTTGAGGGACTTGAGTCTTTGAATGCAGAGTTCTTTAAACATAGAGGTTTGTTTACATCGGGAAGTTTAAGGAAACATGTTTGTTTCTGGATAAGCTGAAGAGGGGGCCTTTTGTTTAAAGAATAAAGAGGCGTTTACGGCGATGATAAGCTTCGCCGAGCTGTCACCGTAACTGGCGAGATGGAAAAGGCTTCAATCCTTTTATAACTTCAGAGACAAATTGAGGTACAAATGACTCTTAAAGATACACATCTTGGGTTTTTGCCTTTCAACAAAATGAATTTTCACAAATCACTGACTGATGATAAAGGGTTAGGTTTATGGTAAGAAGCAGAAAAGCAGCAGATCCTGTTTGAGGCGGGTGAACGTTTCAAAATTAAACATTTTGGCTTTGAAACATCCGTAAACCGAGTTTAATGTCGATCCCTTCAGCCTTCTTTGTCTTTATCCAGCAGGACGATAACTGGGGGGAGACCACCACCGTCGTCACCGGCACCTCCGAGCACAGCATCTCCAACGAGGACCTGACCCGCGTCACCAAAGACTTGGAGGAATCGACCCCGCTGGAGTGCAAGCGCTTCGTGGGCCCGGTGCTGGGAGGCTGCCTGAGCTTCTTCGCGCTGGTCACGCCGCTCGCCTTCCTCATCCTCCCGCAGGTCCTGTGGCGTGACGCCCTCGAGCCTTGCGGCACTCCGTGCGAAGGCCTCTACGTCTCCCTCGCCTTCAAGCTCCTGGTCCTGCTCATCTCCTCCTGGGCGCTGTTCCTCCGCCCGCCCCGCGCCACCCTGCCGCGCTTCTTCGTCTTCCGCTGCTTGCTGATGGTGCTGGTCTTCCTGTTCGTGGCGTCCTACTGGTTGTTCTACGGCGTGCGGGTGCTGGAGCCCCGGGAGGGGGACTACAGGGGGATCGTGGAGTACGCCGCCTCGCTGGTGGACGCCCTGCTCTTCATCCAGTACTTGGCTCTTGTGCTGCTGGAGGTCCGACACCTGCAGCCAGCCTTTTGTCTTAAGGTGGTGCGGAGCGCCGACGGAGCCAGCAGGTTCTACAACGTGGGCCACTTCAGGTGTGTGACTTGCCATATACATGCACGTGTTTACAAGCTGATGCTCTTTGTGTCACAAAATCTGGTTGCTGCTGTTTTGTACAGAATTGGTAATTAGATTTAACTGAATTATAAATACCCTGAATTGAATTAAATGAGACGACTCTGAACCTTCAGAATCGGTTCATTATAACAGTGCATGGCTGATGCATTCATGAGTTAATATGTAGCTGTACTAACGTCAGTCTGACAATGTTTCCCATAAACTTGAGTCTGACTAAACCTGCAGAATTTAATTAAGAAATTACTCAATTAAAGTAAATTAATAGCAATGAATCGTTTTGAGCCTGTATTTCCTCCCGCATGACAGCACGCTTGACGCCGGAAATCCTTGATGCAATTGCAGAAACACCAGAAGATGTCGTCTGACCATAGACATAATGATTTAATATTAAATCTAATTTATGATAATACTAATAATGATAATAATACTAATAATAATGCTACTAATAATTAGGGATGTAACAATACTTCGGAAATTGATTTAGAAAGGAAACTATTGATTGAGAGGGAAATTCAGCTCAGAAAATTTGCCACTTATCAATTAATTGATCATCGATCGATAAGATGAAACAACTATCGATTAATGTATTACTTGATCATTTGCATCCTCATGTTACACACAACTGTTTTATTAAAGGAATGCAGCTTGACAGAAAACTGAGCGCACGCCTGTTTTATCTCTGTAAGATCTTTCAGGATGATTTATAATCTCCTTAAAATCTAAACCACCTTGTTGGACTTCCTACTAAATGCATCGCTGATTTTTACTGACAGGAAACATGGCAGTGAAGTAGGCGGTCTCCTTCATGGTCCGATCAGCCGTCATGCTGCTGAGTTTCTGTCTGTTACAGACGGGATCTGTACAACCCTTACTGAACCACTTGTGTCTGGATTACTCAACAGACATTTATCAGAAATGAACTAGCACTTTAAATTTCCATCAAATGGCTGCTTGAATTTGAAGGAACCTGATCGCTTGTTCATATTATGATTTAGAAAAAGGAAAATTGTGGAATTGTGGCATCCGTCTCCCGATGACGTTAGAGTCGGATGAGATGCAACTTGAGCGTTCATTGGATAGGTATCTGTTGTCCGACAACATGTGAACGTGGCCTGGGTCACGTGGGGGGAAAAAATGATGGTGATCAGGCTGTCATAAGAAATCAGATAAAGGTCACATGCAAAAGAATCTGACTGGGGTGTGAGCCCCAGATAATGGAAATGATTAGAATAGTGTTCTTCTCTGATCTGGTCTGTTTGTATGTTTCTCAGAGATAGTTTAATATCAAACACTTTAACTTCTAATGTTCAACAGCAGCATCTTGATGAGCATTTATTGATACCTACTTTGTTTAAGATGTCAATGATCAAAGTACCAGCTAATGAAAACGGGAGAAAATTTAGATAGACGCTGATGTAAGAAATGCTTTTGCGTCATCCAGATAACTAGAAGGCTTGACGTATGAACGTAGAGGCTGGGAAATGACGAGTTTGACCCATGAGGCGGTGTGACCTTAACTTGTTATTTTCTTTCTTTTTATAATGATTAAATTTTTCCAGATTTTTGTTTTCAGTTTTTATTCTTAGAACCAAATGTTGGATGTGCAAACACGATCTTTCTGCGTATCAGAGCTTATTTTTGAGCTCTGAGTCAATTTCTGCATGAAGTCATTGAAAACATGATCATGCAGAGATGCCAGCTCGACGTTTGTGTTAATCTTTCCTTAAACTTGCAGCACTGAAGTTTGATCTGCTCTCTGTGTTTCAGTATCCAACGGGCGGCTGTCTGGGTGTTGGACCGTTATTACAGCGACTTCCCTGTTTACAACCCGGCTCTGCTTAACCTTCCCAAATCCATCCTGTCCAAGAAGATGACCGGCTTCAAGGTTTACTCCCTGGATGGTAAATAAAGCCCATTTTCCATCATTTAATGGTCTACTGGTGAACCAGACAGAGGTTTAACAGCATCAACACATGAGATCAGCTTGACTCAAAACTGAATCTCTTGTTCAAGCCTGAATGAGCGTTTAATAGATGCCTGAAATGTAATCCTCCAAATCCCTGCTGTGCGTGTGTTGTCTCGTAGAAAACAGCACCAATAACTCCACAGGCCAGTCGCGGGCCATGATAGCGGCTGCTGCCAGGAGGAGAGACAACTCCCACAACGAGTATTACTACGAGGAGGCCGAGATGGACCGCAGGATCCGCAAACGCAAGGCCAGGTCAGATCCACATCGGATGCAAACAAGTGGCACTGATATTCCAGCAAAAAGATGGTAGATTGTGAGTGTAGATATTAGCAGACAACCTGCATGCTGTGAGTCTGAACCCATTTGTAATTTTCCAAGATGACATGTAAACCATAGACTAGAATAAGATGACTTTTAGATTAATCTATATATCTTTATGTCTTAATCTTGTTGAATTCAAGCTTTAAGGCATGCAGAGAGAAAATATACCAAGGTGTGTTTGACTGTTTCCAGCTCGTCTGTTCGGACTGTTGCACTTAATCCCTTCCTTTTTCATTATAAATGATTCCAGTCAGTCCTGTTTTTACATGTTCTTATTGTCCTGACTTCAAGAAAATAAATCACTCTGTCAGCTGAATGACAGAAACATTTATTAAATGGCAGCAGACCAGCAAAACATTTTAGAAGCATCCTTGACAAAAAGTTTCCTGTTGATTCCAAGACTGGCTCCGTCTTTTTAAACAGCTGACAAAATAATTGTCCTTGTACGTGCTATGAATTGTGTTTATCGAGCCATCTTATCACAATCTATGAGTTTGGTAACTTCTGCCGGAAAACCATTAAACTTTTGCCATAATGTCGTTCTGCATTCCAGTACTGTTAAAATCTAAAGAGATCATCGAAACTGAAGGCTCATTTTAAAATAACACAATGAAAACAAGAAGATAGTGGTGAACGTGACAGATGCTGTCTGCGTACCACAAGCATGATGTCATTACCAGTGTCACGTCTCTAAAATGGCCATTTGCCACAGTTTGCTGCCATCGGTTCTCAAATTCCACAAATTGGGTTGAAGTTTTAAAAAGTAAACTTTTATCTCCTTTGTACTAATACTAAAGCTGCTACAGCTCCTGTTCCTGTAACAGCACTGTGAACAGCACTGCAGAGGTAACAACAGGCCAGTACGAGGGGTGGGCGATATGAATAAAATCTCATGTCTCAATCATTTTTTCCTGTATACAATATACGATGTATATCTTGATATATTTTATTTAGTAAATTAACCAATGAGACCATTCTAATTTACAACATTGAGTGCTAAATGCACTTTTATTATGGATCAACAACACATGTGCACTGAAAACGTTGACTGAAATTAAAGTAGCTGTTTATCAAAATAAAGAAAAATACTTTTCAATGATCATAAAAAAAATACAGTTGTGCAAAACGCAAAAGAAAAGGCACTTTTGACTCAAAACAGTCCAACGATATAAAGGATATTCCCTCATTTTATATCTGGTGTGACATAGTCCCGATATATTTGAAATCTCAATATATTGCCAACCCTACCCAGCACTATGTTCAGTTACATGAAGTTTTTCCTACACTGACACTTTATGACCCGATCTGTGTATAACTGCTTTCTCAAAATGTAACTTCTGATATACAAAACAATGCTTTATCATCTGTTTGCTGCTAATTATCTTAATCTCTAATAGCCAACTGTAATGTGTGGGTATGAATTTACTTAATTGACACAAATGTAGTGAAAACACTGAAGACATAATAATCCCAAAACAGTAACTCAGTCCTCTGAGCAGTAAAGCAGCTGTGCAGCCCATTTACTCCATAAAAGGTCATGTGGAGCCAAAAGATACTTAATTCCATCAGACTAACATGTTAACAGAACAATAACGTGCTTCTTTCATGCGACTATTGTTACCTGCAAGCCGGACTGCGTCTCCGCTTTATTAAACCAGGACTTTATTGCTCTGCTGCAGGCTGGTCGTGGCAGTTGAAGAGGCCTTCACCCACATCAAGCGTCTCCAGGAGGAGGAGGTGGCCTCGTCTCCCAAACACCCCAGGGAGGTGATGGATCCTCGGGAGGCGGCTCAAGCCATCTTTGCGCCGATGGCCCGGGCCATGCAGAAATACCTGAGAACCACACGGCAGCAGGCCTTCCACAGCATGGAGAGCATCCTCACTCACCTGCAGTTCTGCATCACGCACAACATGACGCCCAAGGTGAGTTTGTTACGTCACACATGCAGACCAGGTTTATTAAAGCCTGTTTTCAGAGCCATTTTAGTTCGTTTTAAAAAAAACTAACTAATAAGTCTGATGCAAAATTTTCTGAAACTTTTAAGTTCATTGGCTTTGTCCTGTTTCATTTTTTTGAGCTGCAGACGGCGACAAATGTTCCTCTTTCAATTCCCTCTTCTCTGAATGACAAACTCCAAATCCATGCCTGCAGCGAGACACTATAGTCCTCTTTCTGTTTCATGCGGGAGGTATTTGTTTGTGTGCAGCACAGTTAGTCTGCAGAACACAAGAGCAACCTCCACCAGCTGCAGTTTAAGACATTAGAGTCACTGCAGGGGCCTACAGTATGAATTAGTTTGATATTTTCAAACAGAATTTTACTGAATTGAATAGATTTTTTATAGGAGCACAAAAAAACTAAACATTTAACTTGTAAATGGGTTTCTTTGATATAGTTTTCCTTTGAACCTTACGCTTTTTCAGGGTTTTAAACTCAGTCGTGAAGAGGTTTTTTGGCCCCGAGTTGGGGAACATGAACAAGCACTGAAATCCCTGTGAGCAGCGTAAAAAAACAAATAACTCAAATAAATAAACTCAACTCTACTTCATTGATATAGTGTTTTAAAACAACGACGGCTGCCACAAAGTGCTGTACATGTCAGCAAAATGGTATCAAATAAAATAAATAAATAAAAAAAATTCAAATACATTAAAATAAATAAAAACAGATAAAACCAATAGCTAAATAAAAAAAACTATTAAAATAAATAGCTAAATAAATAAGAACAGATAAACCAATAGCTAAATAAATAAAAACAATTAAAACCAGTAGCTAAATAAATAAAAACAATTAAAACCAACAGCTAAATAAATAAAAACAGATAAAACCAATAGCTAAATAAATAAAAAATAATCAAAACCTAAAGCTAAATTAAAATAAAAACAGATAAACCCAATAGTTAAATAAATAAAAAACCATTGAAACCAATAGCTAAATAAATAAAAACAATTGAACCAATAGCTAAATAAATAAAAACGGATAAAGCCAACAGCTAAAACGAACCATAAAAGACTGAAACAGAAACAAACAATCTGATGAAATATTAAATCTAAGAAATTTCTTTGAGATCTGATGGAGCAAAGAACAAATTCAGACTAAGAAAATAAAAAGGTGATAAATGCAGCAGAGACTGAACCTGTTGTACATGTACCTTACCCTCCACCTCCTCCCTCTCAGGCCTTCCTGGAGCGATACCTCAGCCCTGGCCCCACCATGCAGTACCAGCAGCAGAACGGCAGAGGGCGCCAGTGGACTCTGGTGAGCGAGGAGCCCGTGACCTCGGCCTTGCGTCAGGGCCTGGTTTTCTCCCTGCGCCGCCTGGACTTCTCTCTGGTCGTCACGGTGACGCCGCTCCCCTTCCTCCGCCTCGGGGAGGAGTTCATCGACCCCAAGAGCCACAAGTTTGTCATGCGGCTGCAGTCGGAGACCTCGGTGTGAAGGCTTTCCGCGACGCCCCAAAGCTGCCTTTCTGCTCATCACAGACGCTCTCGTATTAAACTGAGACCAGTTCAGTGAACCCTGGAAGCGAACAGATGCCTTGACCTTTTCTCTTTCAGTGTTCTCTGCGCAACACTCTGTAAAAATTCCTTTAATGTCCTTTAAGGAGGCTTTTTCCTCCTTTCGTCTCTGTTTTTCGTGGTAACCACTGAACTACTTTACTGTGCTGAATCAAACATGAGCACCAGAGGAGGAGGATTACATCACACTCATCACTTCCTCTCTGCGGTGTCTTATAAGAACGGACGGGCTGCTTCTCTTTTGTTTTCCCTGACATGATGAGAGCCTGTTATATTTGAGGAAGTGACTTCTCATGTTTAACCTACAGAATGTAGCATTATGTGCAGTGAGATGTTTTCTTTTTTTAATGTGACTTAAAGAAGAATGGATCTACATTCCTAACCTGTTGCTACTCCAGTCTGGATGTTCACACTGGCCTTTTTTGTCACAATTAGCATCATTTTTTCAGGAAGACTAAACATTTTCAACTGGTATTAACACACAGTATGTGAATTAATTGGACAAAACATATTTGAATGTCACTCTGCTGTTCTAGATTTTTCTTAATGTCAACAAACCCACCAGAAAGAATGACTATTTTTATTAATTTTAAAAAAGAAATATTATTATTGAGTTTTTGACAACATTTTTAGAAAATCTTATAGCAAAAAAATTAGTAGATATTGTATTTATGTGCGATTATGAGTGACTATCATATTATAGCGAGTAAACGTGGCAGCAGAATGCTTGTCTGAGTTCACATGGTGTGTTTTATAACACTTTTTTTGGACGATAGAAAGTTTACAGAACAGCAATAAGCTAAATTAGACTCGTAGGTACACAATCGAAACCAGTTGGGCTTGTTGACATTATGACAGATAAACAGCATCAGCAGGTTTCCATAGCGACATCTGCCTGATGCGTTCAGGTGTCATCTTCATCTTGCTGATATCTCGAGCATCTTATGCAAAAATCGTCAGTTTCCACATCTTAAAGCAGAACTTTGTGACCCTGAGGAGAAGATGGACTTCCACCTTCTCACCCCTCCCTCTCTGCTGTGCTTCAACCCTGCACCCGGAGCCCCTCCCCTGCAGGGGAGGCTTCATGCACACGCAGGCTATTGGAGATGTTTCTGGGTTTTTATCATCAGATTGTGTCACATTGTATCGTCATATTCACCGGAACTGTGTGTGGACAGTTCTGGTGAATATGACAATAAAAAGTTCTGCTTTCGTGGGAATTTGCGCATTTTATTCCAACTCTAAGCAACTAAATCTGATTCCATGACACTTTGAGTCCACTTTTATCCTGAAGTTGCTTAAAATGCAAATCATCAGGCTGCAAAATCTTTACAAATCAGTTCATCCTGGCATTTTTAACTGTTTTGGGCTAATTTTGACCATACTTAAAGTTGTGGAGAAATCCCTATTTAAGATAAAAAATAAGAGCTTTAGAAGCTCCTGATGAGATGCCTGTATGGTAAAACTAATCACACCCACCTGCTGGGGAAAGGCTTTAAAATGTGGTCAATCATTTCCGTTTTAAGACTGAATGTTAATTTTTCAAACTCAAAACTGAATTTTTTTTTGAAAACATCCTCATATATATGTGAATAAAAACTACTGTAAATGCAAATGTCTGTGTTCCAAACAACATGCAGATCATCACGATGTAATACCAGTTGTAAATGGGGTCTTTCATACATTTCTAACTTGTGACACACAAGGAAATCACTCCTGATCAGGCAGCTGTGTTTTTTACAAACAAGCTGACTTTCTTCCCGTTTTGTACTCGATGCATATCTGCAGAAACTCCAAACCAGACGTGTGATTGTAACTCCTCTGTGCCGCTCCCCTGCAGCAGAAACTATCACCACCTCGCCTTGTCCTGCCGGCCTCCCGGCCTTAACTCTGCAGACGTGGAGGAGCAGCGGGCTCCTCGTGCTGCTGGGGCTGTTGAGACGTGAGCTGCTTCGTTGAACGTATCCCACAGTCTGCTGAGCCACAACACGACTGTTTGCATTTCTCTCCAGTGGACACAAGACTTAAAAAAAAAAAAATTCAAACACTAGCTCCGCAGAGTGTTTGAGATTTCCTCTGAGGGATGAATGCATACCCTTATTTTGGGCTCCAAAACTGTTTTTATAACTTGTTTTCTATCATTTTTTAAGGTGACTAAGTTATGATGATGCAATTTTCTGAATGTTTTTACTTTATAAGAAACAAATGGCTTCTTTAAGAAAAAAAAAGATTTGTGTTTCCTTTTTGGTAACAGTAGCTTGTATAGTGTATTAGGCATTTTTCTATTATTAAACCATTTATTCCTTCTAAGGCCTCTTTTGTCGCTTATTTCTGACGGTGGGAAGCTGCTAGAAATGAAGTTATCTCTGAAAATCATCAGGAGTCATAAGTAGAGGAAGTTGAATTTATCTGAGAGTATGACGATCTATATTGGAAATGTGTCTTAAGGAGGATCTATTTAAAGGTGTTCTTCTGAATCCTGAGATGAAAATGTGGCATCGGTGGAATTTGACCAAAGGTTGTTTTTCAATCAAGTTTTAGAGGAACTTCTGTGAAGGGAGGATGGTGATGTGGTAAGCGTGTGGTTTCATAGCTTCAGAACGGACAAAGAGCCCCTGACTTCCTGCTCTCAGTGTCTCATCTCTTTGTTGACGCATTTCGCTGACAGCCGACGAGCGAGCGACAGAGCGGATCCTTTATCTCGTCTGCAGGTGAGTTATATCTGATCGACCGCCGAGAAATTCCTCTTTGACATTTAGGAGGAGTACTGTTAGGATACCCATAGATCTGATAAATTCAGCATCTGGTGGTGCTGAAGGTCGATAATGTGTGTTCTCTGTGTGCAGAGTCCACTGGAGAAATGTACATATGTTATATCCTGGATGGGATCCTCATCCTGTACGGCATCATTCTCACCGTCTTGTACTGCAGACTCAGGGTAAGCACCCAGATAAATGTAAGAAAGTACACAATTGCTAGTTATTTTTGTTTGAAAGGTAAAAGAATGAATAAATTACACGTGGGATTTTAAGATTACATTGAAATAGCTCAATTTTTTAACAGAAAAAGTCATAAGAATG
The DNA here is from genome assembly GCA_036024015.1 of Craterocephalus amniculus. Classification (NCBI taxonomy): domain Eukaryota; kingdom Metazoa; phylum Chordata; class Actinopteri; order Atheriniformes; family Atherinidae; genus Craterocephalus; species Craterocephalus amniculus. The sequence goes on along the minus strand of JAVQJG010063491.1, from coordinate 37,249 downwards.
ATGAAATTTCATTATTTTGGTCAATGATTAATCATATCTTATTCTGCATTTTCCACTCACTGTATCCTGAGACATTTTTTAGCTGATGTGAAACAATACTTATTCCATGGTTTTGAATATTCAACCATTTTTGAAGCTTTGTGTCAAACATACAACCTATAAAGAATATCGACCAGTAATGTTTGTTTCCTGGTTTATGTTTGACAGATGAATCCTTCTGGTGATCACAGAGAGGTAAAATAAAATTTGTTCTTCTGTTTTATTTCATAAGAAGTCCTTAGAAAGCTTTAGAGAGCAACAGATTGAATAAATGTTTCAGGGATTTATCTTTTTTTTCTCTTATCTTTGATGCTTAGCTTTTCTTTTCCTGGTTGATTAAACACACAAAATGTTAAAGTTCTGTTTTCAAGCCACTCTATGTCATTTCCTGTAAGCTCGAGCTGACCACCAAACCTACCTTACTTATACACATTATTCACACTCAGAGTTTCCACCAGTGTCACTGGTGTTAAATCCTACTTCCTGTGTTTTCAAAGCCCCCACACTGACAAACTGTGTGATCTTCAAAGTTTAGAGTAAACAAAACAATTTGACATGATTAAGTGTACAGGGAGAAATAATTAATGTCTTCTAGAGCATTTAGGTGTGTAACATGCATGCTCTCTGCAGCATTATTAAAACATTATGATTTACTGAAGCAGTCTTGATTATTTCTTTGTTTCCATCCCACAGAAGCAGCCTGTGGAAGGAGGCATCTATGCGGTGAGACTTCTTATTCTAATGCTTAAAAAGACATTTAGAAAGACACATGAGGGAAAAGTGACAGTTTACCACACAGCGAATGGTAAAGGCCTTTGTGTTTTGAAAAAAAGAAAAAAAAAAGAGTAAACTTACCATAGCTGGCTGTCGTAGAATCTCAGTGCAGGAAATGCTCACAAAAACATATATTTTTTAAAGCTTCCCATTAGTATCTTTGACTGTTCGTGTTTGTGTCCTGCAGGGTCTGACCTCTCGAAGTGCTGACACCTACGAGACCATCAACAGAGATAAAAGTCCAGTAGTGTGATAAGCATGAATTTGGTTTAATTAGGATGCTGAGAACAACCAACAAGCTTTATATCGTTACTTTTTCGGGCCTGTGCAGAGCTTAGATCAGTTCCTCTTTTTGTACAAATTCTTTGTCTCTACATGCATGAGTGTTTAAACTACTAAATTAATATAAAAACTTACTAATGAAACTTGTTTCAGTTATTTTTTTCTGTATGCTACTTTCTCTAAGTTGTTGTTACAAGAATAACTAAGAAAGAAAGAGTCTGAATGTATTCTCTGTGTCTGTGTATGGGTTCCTCTTTTTTTATTTAAACCTGAAATTTAAAACTCTTCTCACATCACATTGTGCCACTTTGTTCTTGTTCTGAAGTAAATGATCATTTTCAATGAGTGCATAACTCATTATGTTCAGTGACTTCCCTACATTATACTGATATTTAACTTGTTCTTGTGAGAGTAAGTAAAGGAAGCTCAAGATCACAGTTTCTACAGAATATTAAACATTTAATGTTACGCTTATTTCCAACTTGAATCATATGTCCATCCAGCATAGTATTTAGGTTCAGGAATATTTCTTAATCAGATTTATTGTAATTGGTGTGCAAGTACAAATAAAATGCTCTCTAAAATGCAAATTTTTCAGTGATCATGAAATAAACCTGCTGAACCATCTCTGCCAATTGTTTTGATATGTAATACCAAATGAAAGTGTTTGTCATCCTGTTGCTGTTTCAAATTTTGACCATTTCACTGTCATTAGTTTATTAACTTTTATCTCAGCTATTTCCTAAAAACCATTTGTTTTCATTTTTCTTGTGCAAAGAAATGAGGAAATGAGAAAAAACATTTCTCTCTGTGAAAGTTAAGACGTTAATATAGCAGTATTATGTTAGTATTTTTAACACTTAATGAATAAATCTGGACAGAAATTATGCAAATTTCCAGAAATATTATCTTTTAAGTTTGCAGATAACATGTCCCCGGTGGATCACCTGGTTTGCACCAGTGTTGTGACGAGATAACCTTTTTCAGACATTTAACGAAGACCCACTCAACCTCAGAGTCGCACAAACCAAGGAGTGGTGCGGCACGGGCACAGAGACAACTCTGACATCTTTGTTTGAACATCTCAGCATCCAAGGCCCGTTTTTAGAGGAGGTTTATTCCTTTGGATATCTGGAAGTAGAGGTAGATACCTGTCTCTTCTTTTCTCACTAGAGAAGCTCAGTTTTTAAGAAAGCACAACAATGAGTTCATCTGCCGGGGAACCTGAATGGATTTAATGTCAGAAGATGTTTTACCACCCACACATGGATATCCAGTCCAACTTTCTATACTAAAACCTGTTGCAGCTCCCGGACATCTAACCATGAAACAAATCTCTCTCATGTAGTTAATCAGGCCAGAAAATACTCCTTATAGGAGCTTCTTATACTTCACCTAAAACAACCAAGACATTAAAAAAAAAAAACAACCTAAAAATACAGCACTCTCGTTGTTTTTCTTTTTCAGTGGTGTTTACATAAAACATGACTGTAAATCTGTTCATAACACATGCATGAGCTGCAGCACTCAGACGAGGCTCTGCTTTCCGTCAGACTCCTCACAAGGACACAATAAACTCAGTCAGACTTTGCCTCAGAGCTGTTTCAACATACAATACCTGCATTATGTAATGCAACAAAAGCCACTGGTGAAAGCTACTTAATAACCTCTCAATGCAGTGTTTCGGTGTTTCTAAATACAGTCTGAGTGACTTCCAGAGTGACGTGTAAAGAAAATAGCTTTTCCTCGATGCAAGGTTGTATGTTTAGCTAGATTTTTCTGTGTTTTATATTCTGTCAGTCAGGAATGGGTTACACTAACAGGCTGCTGTGAGGAAAAAAAACAAAAGAACATATCAATCAGTGTGATAATTAAATATCAGAATGATGAGTCAGGATAAAAGTGGTGTGAAACTGACTGAACATCTTCAGAACCAAGCAGCAAGGGGGCAAACCTCTTCCTGACTCATATTCAGGTTATTTTGGAAATAATGAATAACATCCATGTTGGATTTGTGTCGCTTTCAATGCATCCAATGAAATTCAAATTTCTGAATTTGAGAATTGAACTAGAAATTTGGTATCACTCTCGAAAGAGAAGAGATGAGTCCTGTGGGGGAGTTCATCTCACTTTAAGGTGGTATTTTATTACCAGGATTTTTTTCAAATGCATTGTTTATGCAATGCTCAGTGATGGGAAAAATCCTATTTTTTTTCTTTAAAAAAAAAGTTATTTTAAAGTTATTTGAAGAAAATCTTGTGCTGCCTTGATCAATAATGCATGAAATAATTAATTTATTATTGATAGACAGGAAAAAACTTGGATGCAAAACCTTAACTCTTTTCCCCGATTCTTCAGTGCCCCTGAACGCAACTGATGTGTATCCCTCTTCTAAGTGGGCGGGGCCAACCTACAGGTGTTGAGGCGCTCACACCTGTAGTGTAGAGTCTTGTAGTGCTGGCAGGCGGGCGGGCCTCCGCTTGATCAACACACGCTTTATTTATGTGCCATGCATCTAGTGGGATTTAATGTTTGTTTTGTGTTTGCATTCACATGAAACTACCTGTTTTTGGAGGGATCTGTGACGATATTTCGTTTTTGTAGGGGAGAAAAAGGCTTTTCCCTTCTTTTTTTCTTTTTAAACGTTAGCCCTGAGGTGAAAAACAAACACCTGTTGCACCTGCTTGCAGACTTTTGGTTGCTGCTACTTGCTGAGTTGAATGAAGAACTCATATTAAAAGATTAATCTGATTTCTTTTTCCTCTTCTTTTTTTTTAAATTAACCAGTATAATTTTTTTAAGAAGTAGCGACGGAAACTTGGGACGTCCTGTTATTTTCGGACTACACATGGAGTCGATCAGGACACACACAGAGGTTCTTGCACTGCTTTTTTTAATCGGTGAGTTTTAGATTATTGACGTGGATTTGACATTTAGCCGAACAGAAACTTGTTTTTTATGCAATTCTTGATGTTACCCATGAATCCTTAGTATCTAAATATAATTTATATCTGCTGTTATTGCCCAGTGAAACACATAGTGAACATAGAGTGAACTTTAGTGCCCTTTTACACAACATGGCCATGAATTTACACACATTGGTTTAATTTATGCCCTGTATTCTAAGCAAATCGTGTTACACTTAATTGATTGGATTGTTTTTCGACCCATGTTTGCAGCTGAGGGTCAGGAATCCACCAAAAAGATAAGATGCAGTTCAGCACATCTGATAAGCATTCATTTAACTGCATTTAATAATTTTATCTTTCATTATTTCACACCAAGATAATTAGAGGAGGCCCTGAGAAAAGCTTTTTCTCCCCTGCATCTCATCTTGGGGAAACAAATAGTTTTTCCTCTCTTGTCTCCGGAGTTTTCTCCCAGAATTACCTGCAGATCATATAGCCTTTAAATGATGCATTTGGTTTTATTTGCTTAGCTCTTTTATGTTTGTGCCCAGATTTATGACGAAATGTAGATCCAGGATACTGCGAAGCCATAACCTTGTGCTTGTGTGGACTGTTCCTTTTGTTCATGGTCACAATCCTGCTTTGGAAACAAACCTCTTTCACCATCAGCCTTTTCTACGTAGGTGCTAATAAGTATTTGGTTCCTGTAAATGTTTACCATTAGAAGCACAGTCAATCCAGAGAAGAAATTATTATTGATAAATTATTTTAGATTGTGATATCAGTAATGTGTCTCATCAATTTGATTTGTTTTATACTGTCTGTTATGATCTTAAAGAGAGAGAGAGCAAATACGTTCATGTCAAGTCTGACTGGTTACAATCCAAATAAATTTAATAGTACACTCTGTATCTACTGGAAATATTTCGATGTTATCGTTCTAGATTTACATAGAAACTCCAGCTTCCTGCTACAGTCTGAAAACGTGCATTTTGGGTTAGCTGGTGAGTCTGAATGAGGAAGTGTGAACGGTTCGTTTATTGATATTTTGGCCCACTGATTGACCTGCAACTCATGGTGTACCCCACTTCCTGTTTGATAGCAGTCGATAGCCCATGACTGCATATTAGTTCATCCCGGAAATGTTGACATGTTGATGCCTACGCATTTTTCTACCACTATATAATTATTATCTTTACAAAGTTATGGGGTAATTTGAACCCTTTTGCTCTAAAATAAGTCTGAAAATAAAACAGAACTGACATATAGAATGTTGTAACACTTTTTGGGGAGGCTTTCATCATTTCAACATTACGTGCAACAGCTTATCCTACAAGGAAATGCTTTTTTAAAGCCCAGAGTGTGCACATAACCCTGACTTCGAACACGTTTAAATGAACTGGAACTGCATCTGTGAGGAAATGAGCGCAGCCTGAATCATATAGAAAAGCCTGAAAGTGGAAGAGCCACGGCTGGAGGCACATTTTCTCATGCAACGCTCGGGTGTCCACATACTTTTGGTCCAGTTGCATATTAGTCTTTGCAGGTGTGGAGATTTAAGTAAAGGAACAGAATGTGGCTCTGCCACATTTTTTCTTTTTGTAAACATGAATCATAAGCTCATTGCTCAACTTGGGTCTTCCTGTTTTTGTGACTAATTGGGATTCTGCTGGTTTACTTGTGTTTCCTCATTTAGAGGAGATTAAAAAGCCACTTATAGAACTCAAACTCTGTAGTGTCTTCTTATAAGTGCAAAAACACTTATCAGACTTATTTCCCCACCGACCATGGGTGTGATTAGGTTACTGTCATCCTGAGTGGACAGGAAAAGCTTGTATTGCAGCCTTCTGATACTTAAGTCAGCCCATGTTTGTCTAGTGTGATAGGAGAGTGTGTTTAACTCTTTCTTTCTATTTGGTGTTTATCTCTTATCTCATGGTCTCATTCCTGTTTACCATCGACTTTAGTGCGAATCTCATTCTTCATAATTAGGTCAAGCACACAGTAGTTCTCTGTTGTCCAGATTTACATTTTCTGCTCATTTGTTGCATTTTTTTTCTCAAAGTGTCCTTGGGTCCACTGTGGAGTTTGTGGGAGTCTGTGCCCCATATCGGCTTCTTTTAATCATTGATCCAGATTGTGAATCAGTAACTACAGAAGAAATAAACACGTTAAGCACAAAAATCAAAGTTCAAATGTTTGGCTTTTCCTGTTTGAGTAACTGATGCACCGCTCTCACACCCATTTCGGTTTGTGTCCCACGCTTAAATGTCGACTTAAACCGGGTGTGATAAAGGAGCTTCGGCCATTAATCAGAATCGTGCTGAGCTTCTTGACAGCTTTGACAGTGAAACATGTCACTGAGATGAGTCTAAAAAAAAAAAGCCACTGTCTTTCTGTTCATTGTCTGTGCTTATTTAGTTAAACAAGCAGCATTAGATTTATGATAGAGTAGCATGGCTTTGTGTGGTAATCACGGGGGAAAGAAAGCTCATTTATAAATGAAAAAACAAAACATGTATTTTATCAGAAGACATGGAGTAATGCTCAAGAACAAATGATAATTAGACAAAAGACAACTGACGATCCTACTGGTTTCTTTTGTATCTTATACATGATAAACAGATAGCAGCTCGTAGTCAGATGCTGCAAGACAAAAATGCTGGTTAGCCTGTCTGCACGGCCTGCCTGTCTGTGTGTGATAACGTGTGAGAAAGATCATGAGGTGTATTTCTGTTATATTGTGTTGTATAAATGTTTTAATTCTTTTATGTAAATCATTTTGTGTTGCTTTTGCATGAAAAGCACTTTATAAAATTGAAATTGAAGGAACTAAGGCAGGTATCTTCCAACCCTTTGGGCCACCTTCCTGCAGGTTAGATGTTGCCATGCTGCAACAAACCTGATTCAAATAAATGGGCCATCAAGAAGAGTCAGTGCACCTCATTTTAGAAACTATTTGCTTTCGATCAGGAGTGTTACAGCAGGAAAACACCTAAAACCCAAGAAATCTGGAGCCGTTGATCGCTGTACTAAGGTGTTGACTTCACATCTCCACAATGGCGGCTACTTTAAACTTTTATATGCCATGTTTCACACTTGGGTGAATTATATGTTACAACTAAAACCATCAACTCTAAAGTTTATTATTGCAGAACATTCTTGGAGTCTGATGCTGAAACATTGGTGTCCCAAGTTCATGAGTCAAGTTTTGTTTTGAGATGTGTTGTTATGTCCTGGTTTTCATCTCATTTCAGTTCACTATGCAAAATAAAAACAGAAAACCGGTTTATTCTTGGTGTGGGGACTAAAAATAAACTTTGATAGAGTGAATGAATCATGAGATTATGCTTTGACAAAAGCAATGACAACAGCCATTTCCTAATGAGGAAGCATGATTTACAACTAAAGCTGTTGTATCAGAGTAACAAGTTACTGTTAACAAACAGGAAAAGCTTTTCTGCTCCTAAACAAAGACTCGACTTACTAAAACATTGTAGTTCAGTTTTCGAGGATCGTTTCCTTGCAGTGTGAAGATGCTCCAGTGGGTTCTTCATGGAGTTTGTGTGTTTTTCTCCATGTGGGACAACAGAGCATGAACAGGTTGGATAACCTACACGCTGTTTTATAGATGTAAATTTGTGTCTCTAAGAGTGTTTCTGTCTAAAAATACTGAGGCTTTACCTTTCTTCTTTCTGTATTCACTCTGGGAAAATCTTAAATCCTGCAAAGCGCATGACTGAACAAGCCATAAGAGAAAAAAACACATTATTGTACCACTGTAGGAACCAAATAAGCTTTCAATTGTTTTCTTATTTTCTAGAAAAGTACATTTCAGTTTATGAAATGATATGGGAGGATTATGGAAAGTGGTGTATATATCTATATATACCAGTACCGCAAGACAAAATTTTGCATTCAACTGTTTTATTTGACACCATTTTGAAATGTAGTTTATTTTTAAATGTTTAGATGTGATTGTTTCACTTCGATTCAATTTTTATTTATATAGCACATAAAAAACAGCTTCCGCTGACCAAAGTGCTTTCCAATACAATACTTTAAAAGAAGACAGCACTAATAGACTATATAAAATATTTGAACATAGCCATAAAGTATATAAGCAATAAAATTATTATAACCATGTTCAGTCATTATTTGGTCTGTGAAATGTCCAAATAATTCTAACACCACAGGTATGCAGGAGCTTTATGTTTATTTGACCATCAGCCAAACAATCCTGCATCTCTTTATTGTTGTTCAACTTGCATTAACAGCAGGTGTAGCACAATCCCTGCCTCACATTGCAGCGCCTCATCTCCTCTCTGGTTCTTTTCCCCCTGCAGCGGCCTCCGTTCAGGGGGACTTTGTGGAGCCTCTTGAGCCCGTCACCTCCATGCGCTCCCTGGTTGATTCTCAGACCCGCTTTCCCTGCCACTACAAGACGGAGGAGGAGCAGAAGATGGTGCAGGTCACCTGGTACAAAGAGCTCCCAGACGGCACCAGGGATAACATCATCGCTGCCCACTTCACTGACGGCCAGACGAGTATGTCCGCATCCTGAGCGACAAACTTTTATGAAGCAGGTTTTGGATATATGAGCATCTGTTTGCCGTCATTCATTATGCTCTGGGTTGTACCAGCTACTTTTCAGTAGTACAGATTCAATTCTGACCATTTGTATTTGGTTGCAAAGTTGGGCAGAAAAGCAAAAACGATGGGCAAATTTTTTATTGGGGATGATGGAAAGAGAGGAATGTAGGCTGAAGGAGACAATAAGCTGAAAATGGTTGAAATGGGAGGTGCTTGTATCATTAATAGAACAGTGTGCACTCAGCCAGCTTTTGTGTAGGACTTGTATCTGAGGTATTTAATTTATCACATTTACTTTTGAGCAATAACTAATAATACAGTTTTGTTCCCACTTTGAACATGAAATAGGCTTTTAGTGAAATGTCTGTTGTTCAGAGGCCTGAAGTCATTTCTCATTTCTTTACATTGAGCTTTTAAACAAGCCTGACTTTCCTGTAATCATGTAGATTCTTTGAAAGACTTCCTGGAAGATTTTCTCACTCATTTTCAGTCCGCTTCTTGTACCTGACTATTTACAGAGGGATCTGTGTATCTTTAAGTGAAAAAATGTCACAGATAATTTAGTTGGACAGAGATGAAATTATGTTTTTGCATCAGCAAGGTGATTGAAGAGTTACTAGCTAAAAACTGAATGCATCTCAGCCTGGTTTACAGAAAACAGGACATGTACAAGATTTAAAAAAAAAAACTGTCTATGATAAGTTGATGCTACCTGAAAGTGATGTCCTTAAGAAAAGGAAAAATAGTCCAGACATGGAATCTTTGATATTGTTTGTTTATTTTATTTGGATCCCTGGGGTCAGACGCATAATAAATGTAACATTACAACCGAAACAAACAATACAAAACCATAGAAGACTGAGATGGTGTAAATTATGGAGTAAAAGATTATTAATAAACAGAAATGCAGGTTATAGTTCCGGGGTGAGAGTAACTGAGAAGCTTCTACTGTTGCTGTGACTAAATGTTCGCTCTGTGAGGCTTAAAGCAGAAAGCACCTCCTCTCTCTACCCACGCTTTATCCCTGACTGCATCAGACACTGTAATTACTTTTTCCATCAGACTGGCTTTAACTTTCAGACCGAATGTTGAGCTTTACATCAGGAGCATCTTAAAACTAAACTCAGATCTATCAGAAACAAACTTGCTTTTGCCTCCATATGAAGCACAAAACCAGTTTTCCAAAAGATCATTTTCAGCTGTATAAATAAAAAACCTAATAATAATAAAAATAAAAAAAAACATAGGGAGAAGGTTTAGTTAGAAACTGGTTAAGGTTACATGCAGGCTGTCCTGTTTTATCTGTGGGATGTGGTCTCTTCTGCTCCTCACCACCTTCCTGGCCTCGGCCTGACAGGCTGTCCTGCTTCATCTCCCTCCTCTTCCTCAAGGCCCTTCCTCCCATTTTTATCAACACCCCAAAACCAGAATCTAACATCTCTGGTCCATTAATGTTTTTAAGTTTATATTATAGCTATATTTTTGCTCACCTTCTAATTAGAGGGACAAATTCATTTAATCCCATTTCTAACATTGATCTAAGAGCACAGTAACTGGGTTGGAAAATGCTGTGAATTCATTACATAACATAACTTTGATCTTAACCTTTTGACCTGAACATGCCGGTTCCATGATTTGATAAACTTGTATGTCAATCAATCGATGAATATTTTCAGAACAGAATGATTAATGGCATAATTTGACTCTTATCCATCATCATCACCTCTCATCATAGCCTGTAATTTCTTTGTTGATGTAAATAACACCAACAGGAGAATATTGCAGGGGATTTTTGCAATCTTTTTTTTGTATGTGGGGTACCGCCCATGTGTTTAACTGTATTGCACATTCCACAGCAGCACAGTCCTTAACAGGTATTCCTCATTGTAGAGGTGATTTAATCAGGCTTTCCAACAATGTTTATACAACACCAATTCATCAGAAAAGATTGACCAAACTCTGAATTCTGTTTGATTCCTCTGAAATCAAACAGAATTTAATTATCAAACTAATTAAGGAGTCTCGATGATGCTGTTCTGTATCAGTGACGTAGATTCTGTCGTGTGCAATGTATCACACTTAACAAGCAAACAACGTAGAGCTCAGTAGGACTTACGGCACGTGCCCCGGTAAAAAGGATCCGCCAACGCCTTTGACTTCACAGAAATAAGATGAAACCATCATCTCTTTTCTTCTCTTTAAAGCAGGTGGAACTAATATAGAACTGTTTACACAACATATCATTTAAACTGGGATCACACCTGGAAACTGTTGTTTTGTCCATGCATTGTTTGTAGGGTGGGACAGTGACGTTTCTGTAAGTCCGGGGTTATTTTGACAAAAGTCTAACCATTTATTTTCCTTTCTCCCATTTGTTGTGGTATTCTGTCCTTTGTATAGACTTTGTAAAGGTTAGAGGTACTCAGCCGAAGCTGTTTTTGTTTTGCCAGAATCTGGGCGTTACTCTCGTCGGGTGAGGTTCGAGAGCACCAGCCCCACCGAAAACTCGGCCCTGATCTTCCCCACCACGGAGGTGTCGGATGAGGGCACCTACATCTGTCACATCTCCACTTTCCCCAACGGGAACTTCGAAAGACGAATCAAGCTCACTGTCTGGAGTAAGTGTCCCCGCCATCTCCCACATCTTCGTCATCCTATCAGAGCTGCAGCAGAAAAGTCGCCAGCAAAGAGAAATAAATGTTTTATGATTATGGAAAAACAGTTTAATGCAGTTTAATGTAAATTTCCAGATTGTTTTTTGTCTTTTGCAGTCCAAAACAGTATATTCATCAATTAGCTTTGTACATTTCGAAAGATGGACACTTATTGGAAATTAGAGTTTAAAGGGACAGTTTGTAACTTTTGACCCAAACATCCGCTTAAACTGAGTCTTAATGGATGATTTCTGGGGTCAGTCTTCAGTTTTTGACGCATGCCAGCGCTCTGAGAGGGCTTCCTTCTTCCGACAGCAGACATTGTAACTTTGCAGGAGTAAATCCGTCTCTCATGGGGTCATGTGACCTGCAGGGCTTTGCTTTAAACAGACTCTCTCTGTTTAGAGCAAAGCAAAGTTCATCATGGATGAACAAAGTAAGTCTGAGGAGGCCAGAAAGAGAGAGGCTGGTTAGTTTGCAACAGTGTCAATTGGCCTAAGTTACAGATTTAGTGCCCCAAGCGCTAAAAGTTACACAGTATCCCTTTTAAATGGACACACAGAGCCAAGGAAACAAACTACAAACATATGAGTTACATTCTTAACAGAGAGCAACAGTGATCAAGTGTGTAAAGTTTCCACTTTTCTGAAAGTCCAAAACATGTATGCTGCTTTATATTCTCAGCTACTTTCTGAGCCTTTTTTTTTTCTATTAAATAAGGGGAAAAGTGTCCTTGTTAACCCTTAAAGTGATATCCAGAAACCATTTCCGGATGTACAGTATTTAAAGTCCTCAAGAAGTAACAATGAAGCTGTGTTTCAAATGTCTTTTTTTTTTTAGCTTGTACTAAAATAAATGCAGAGTTTCTCCAAAGCATTCATTATCATCTCATGGACTTTTCAGGCCTGCTTTTATTTCCTGAGTGGATTATGCTGCGAAATAGTTTAATTGCAATCACTGTCACGGTCGTGGGAATTTCTTTTTTTCAAATGTGTTTTCCAGATGCAAAGCTTGGATCGATGCCATCGCTTCTGATTAACTTTCTTATTTTGCTGCCATCAGCGGCGATGGTTCAGTTAGAGGCCTGCCCCAACACGTCTGGGATCAGGCAAACCAACACAAACAAGCAACTAACAACCTCTGGCACCGAATAATCTCGTGGATGAAACATTTAGCCACCACACATCCACATTTTTTGATGACAGTGCTGAAATGTTGTAAAAATAAGGACTTCTTTTTCAGTCCTTTTAAACACTGATTTCTAAAATTGCTCAGACTAAGAGGAAAGCTCTTCCAGATTTGTGTGTGTGAGCGCAGCTGATTTTCAATGCAGATCTGGGACACTATGAAGTTGTGTGTTTTGTATTTTCAGCTTTCAATTATGGATTAATCCATAATAGATGTTAAAGCTAATATGCCTACTACTTGTTTAATGATCCAAGCAGCAGGGACAGACTCAACCAGGCAGTGTTTACAACATAATAACTGCAGTCTGAATCACAATCGTGTTAAACCAGTTGGGCACAGCGGGGGAAGAAAAACAAATGTCATGTGAAAATATGTGCGGTGACATTCGCCAGCATTATTTTGCAACATTTGTCCGAGTCGTAGTTCTGCTGAAGGTAAAGCAGAGTTTGTAGGAAGGTATACACGGCTTGTATATCACATTTCTGTATATTCTTTACAGCGAAACTACAAACTTGAAAGGTAATTAAATACTTAACCTCACAGAAACCTCTGGAATGTAATTCTGGTTTTACTGAGTCGAGTTACAACCCCATATACAAAAGAGTTGGGATAATTTGATTTAGTCCATGGCTTGTGTCATGAAAGCAAGAAACTCCATTATATATATATATATATATATATATATATATATATGTATATATATATATACATTAATTACAGTAAGGGATGTATGTTCATTTTGAATTCAATGCCAGCAACAGTTTGGGTCAGCTGGGATGTGGAGATGTTAACATTTAAGTTTTCATTTCTGTAAAGTATGAAATCCAAGTTGTTCAATTTTTGTTACCAAAGTTCATTATGAAGCCTGATTTAATTACAACATTCATACAGTTTTGCAGAATGTGGTTTGGATGCGTGTTGTTAAAGACAAAAAAAAGGCAACATATGTCTCTCTCAACCTTTTAGATGGCCTATATATGACTTTTAAACTGGGAGCTGATAGTAATGATGGTAGACCGTGTGCATATTTTCACACATATTTTGGCTTAAACCACAAATTCTAAACTCTCCATCTTCTATTTCTTTTTAGGTTTACCCATTTCCAGCCTGGATGCAGCTCCTCTGGTGGAGGGTCAGCCGTTCGGGGTGGTCGCCTCATGCCGAGCCGTGGGCCGTCCGCTTCCCCGCCTCTCCTGGGAAACGGATATCCCGGGAAAGTCTCAGAACCGAACGAGCGAAGATGGAGCTGTGTACAGCCACTACTCCCTCCACCCGCTGCGCAGCATGAATGGAAAAAAGCTGGACTGCTTGGTTTGGCATCCGGGCCTGGACAAACCCCGCAGGATCTCAAACCGCCTGGTGGTGCATTGTGAGTACAGATGATAATGTCGTGAAGCTGAAGCAGACAGAGCGAAATGGACATGAAATGAATTTTCTAGTTAAGGGAAAATAATACTACATTAAAAAAAAAGACTCAAAAGGATATTATGTAAGGAAAAAAATATTTTCATTAAAAACAAAACCCAAAATCAGTTCATAAAGCCAAGTAATGTAATGATGTTTCTAAAATTTTAAGTCAAAAAAGCATAAAAAAAGATCCATGTTCAAACCCAAAACAGATTTATGATCAATGCAAAAATACCAGAAACAATTTTTATAAGCACTTTTTTTCAAAAAACACAAAAAGATGTTTAAAGTAAGTGGGACATTTCATAGAAATCACTGCAACCACACATATAATAAATTATTTTCTTGAGATGTTGTTTTTTGTTTTAGTAGTTTTCCCAAATGTCACATTTTCTTGCTAGAGTTTGTTTAATTTTCTGATGCATTTTTTTTGCACCTCAGACTTTTTGTGACAATGGCAGGTGAAACCAACTGTGTGTCGGAGCGCAACTTCTTATCTGGAAACGAGGAAAAAATGACATTCCCGATACGCATATTGAATCCAAACTACATACCAGATGTAAACAGCACGTACAGTACTAACAGTTTGTTAGTCGCCTCGTGCGAAAACTAAGTCAATGACAGAGACAACGTTTTTCAATGTGCTGAATTAGCTTTCAGTTTTTGCCCTGTGCTCCAAGTACCGGCTCCATTTTCTTGTTATATAAAAACATTGTATGCGCTGCGTGCCACTGTCAAAGTGTCAGAACACATTTTGACCTTCATGAATGTTTTCACGGGAACACACGAAAAAAGACTTTGACTCAGTACAAGATTTGACATATCTGATTAACATAAAAGACATTACTGTAGACATTAATTGGTAATAAGATAAATACTTATTTATTCTCAGATTTGAAATAAGTTGTATTTGCAAGTAAAATTCTTTGCTTCTTTCTGCTCAATAAGTGAAGGATGTTAAAATTTCTCCCTAAAGCTGCAGCCTTTGATGTGTGAGCTATGCCAACCCAGGCCAGTTTAATCTGCCCTTATCAAGCAGCAAATATTAATTCCATCAGTTTTTACATTTTAACACGAGTTTAGGACTCTTAAAATGTCTGTTTCACCCTTACAATCAGTTTCTTTGCATTTGCAGATCAACATAAATGCAGCATTGTCTAAAAAGTTTGAACATAAACTACCAAACCTAGATATATTTAAAGTACGACAGCAAGCTGCATATCAACAGGAACAGGGTGGAGGAAGGTTTCAGCGTGAGAACCAACACACCAGACTTATCTTGATTACAGCACCATCATGCTGTCCTTAACGAAACGTAAAATATTCCTCCTTCCCTGATGCCTCACACATTTTAGAGGAACTCCCGCA
The DNA here is from genome assembly GCA_036024015.1 of Craterocephalus amniculus. Classification (NCBI taxonomy): domain Eukaryota; kingdom Metazoa; phylum Chordata; class Actinopteri; order Atheriniformes; family Atherinidae; genus Craterocephalus; species Craterocephalus amniculus. The sequence continues at coordinate 22,035 of JAVQJG010063491.1, read as the reverse complement.
CAGAAATAATCAATTTTTAAGATCTTCCTATTGATAACAGATTCGGTCAGTGTGGACTTTTTTGTTTGAATGGCTCAGCTGTCTGTCGCAGAGCGTAAATGGACACTAGTGGAGTAAACATTAAACATTATTGATAGATCAGACCCTGTGTTGGCAGTAATACACTGTCCTTGACCCAATGTGTTGTCGGGCTGAATCCACTTCAAGATAAAGTGCTGTCTTTGTTCAACAGTACTGTAGCTCTTTGTTTCACTTTATGGGCAGTTCAGATATCCAAAGGTATTAACTTGAGTCATGAATTTGACATCTTTTGTCTTTCTGCTTGACAGGTGACTCATAGTTTCAGTGTCCTTTTTGATTGGAATAAAAAGGTTTTTCTCCCGAAGAGAAACATTTTATTTTGCTAAAATTAAGATTGAATAAAAGAGCAGCTCCGCACAAAACATGTCAGTAATATAATAATATAGTACCAAAATCATTTTATCAATATAGATTGTAGTTTGGCATGAAAACAGAGGTTTTGACTGAGCATAAATACATAAAAAGGTGAGAAAACCATAAGGTCAACTTGGGAAATGCAGCAAATCAACCACCCACACAAATATGCTCATAAGAAACGAGAGAAATAAAATATCTTTGTAAGGAAACTTGTCCAGATCAAACCTCTCTAACCACCAGGTTACCACTCGTTCTTTGCAGTATAAAAGTCGCTTTAATTAAACTAAATTACCAAACTTAGACAGATTTCCTCAGTGACGTTCCCCCTGTTTGTGGCTAACTCGTCATCTCTCTTGCATCCTGTCTCTACTTTACTAAGCTGCTCTATATCCTGTTTCATGTGAAGCACCTAGAAACTGTCTTTACATGAAATGTGCTGTACAAATAAACTTGCCTCGCCTACTCTTAACTCTATGTGATTCAGTCTGGTGTTGACTCTTGTCTGATCTCTTGCTCTGCTGCTTTCTCACTTTCTTTTCCTTGTTTTAATCACTAATCTCCCCTTTAGCTTGTTTCTTCATAAAGACTGGTGTGTTGATGTCCAGTTGCTGGCGTAGGATGAGGCGCCATAAAGTGAAATTCACCTGTAAAGTGACGCAGAATCCTGTGAAAAAAATGTTGAGGTGCTTTTTCAACTCTCCGTTTTTCATTCTTGGACAGCAATTCAATCCACCTTTATTTATAATGCACTTTAAAAACAACGCAGTTAAAGTACAGAACAAATAGCAAATAACTCATAAAACAACACACTAAACATATTTTAAAGAGAATTATAAAAGCAATAAAATTACTAGTAAAAGAAGCACAGAATAAAGCAATAAAACGGAATAAAAATAAATAAAATAAGAGAAGTCAACAACTCAAGCTGTGTTTAAAGCCAATAAAAAAGGGCTTAAGAAAAGATTTCAGCCTGGAACTAACAGGGAAAGATCTGCATCCTGTGGTTTAAGACAGGGGCAAGTTGGACAAATACTTTTATATGAAAGCAAGGTAGATAATACTTTTTTCTCAAGATCAAGGATAGAAGATCTAAGATCACTACTTTATATCGGAAAGCAAAGGGACTCCTGAAAAATGGAGGCACGGGCCGAATGTGGGAGCTGAGACAAAAAAAAAAGACAAATATCCTGACATGTGATGGGTTTATTATGTGCACACATAGCTCCTGCTTTATTATTCTCTTCTTGCTGTGAAGTAAGTAAGTAAGTAAACTTTATTTGTATAACACTTTTTGCAAACAGGGGTCACAAAGTGCCTGACATGACAACATATAAAACAGTAAAAATACATATTAAAGATATTTATAAGAAATGAATAGTAAGAAATAAGTAACTCTAAAAAGCCTGCATAAACAAAAAAGTTTTTAAATACTTTTTAAAAGTGTCCACAGAGTCCAAGGAGTTCATTCCAGAGACGTGGTGCCACAGCTGTGAAGGATAATACCGAACATACTGCCGTTCTTCATGCTTACATCTGTGTTTGTGTCAGACCCCCCAGACCCCACCATCTCCCCTTCTGATGACTTGTACGTGGGTCAGGAGAAAGCCGAGCTCGTCTGCAAAGGCAGAGGATACCCCGAGGCTCAGAACATCACCTGGACACGGTACAGTCATCCTACTTTCTGCTGCTTGTGCAAACCTGCACTTTAACTCTGTCTGGCTGCCAGAAACCCTGCGACAATTACACGTTAATTCAGCTCCCTGTTAGACTCTCCGCACTGCTAAATTGCTCTTTACACGGCGCTGGAACGTGACTCAAAACACGGACGAGCTTCACATGAACACTGGCTACACTCCCACCGACAACAAAGAGGTGCGTTTGAATCTAAAGGAGAGAGAGGGGGGGGGGCGTCTTCTTCCGCCGGCTCGATTCACCGCAGAATAAAAGCTGCGGTGTCACATTGCGATATGTGAAGTTAGAAAATCTGGCAGGGAGACGCTTTCACACGAGGGAGGGAGCAAGCGACACGAGGAAGAAGAGGAGACGCACGCTAAGCGCTTAATCATAGTGCCGTGCTTTAAATATCACTCTAATGTCTGGTAAAACACAGGGTCTGGGCTTTAATTAGAGACACTGTTCCACCATTATAGCTCTACCTGTGCACACACTGATCCAATATAGAGTGCTGAGCGAAACACACTTCAGCCATAAGACTAATTTTAAGATAGAACATCTGTTAAGTTTTTGTAGACAATGTCCAGTCCGGTCTTTTTGATGCTTCATCCAATACGCAGATATGAGTATAAACGACCTTCTTTAACTCGTGTTTCTCAGACTCTGCCTCTAATCTCCCGTCTGATCAAAAAAACTATTTGTTTACAAGGAAGTGTTTATAAAATGATGAATGTTACTTTTATTTTACACAGCAGCCCAAAAAAAGCATTAGAAATCTCAAATTTACTTCCTTGTTGAAATGTCATGCGACGTATTGAGCTTTTAATTCATTATGAGTATTTATTACATTTTGACTTATTATAATTTTGTAAATTTTTCATAGAACTGGTTTATGTCTCCATTTATATATTTCATCACTTTTGTCCTAACTAGGTGATCTATAGAAGAGCTCAGGCCCCTTTTTTCAGGGGTAGGGTTGGAAGTTTGGAAGTTTCTCACATTCTTTTTGACAATAACGTTCAGGCTGAACCAGATTGTCTTCATGTCCGGTTACTTACTGGGTTCAGACTCTCCTGGCAGAAAGGTCCAGGTTTCTGTCTGACATCTTTATCACTCTGTAAAATGGTGTTTATTTGGCATTGCTTTATACTTCTCTGCCACCATCTTTCCTTTTGTCCGGATTAGTCTCTCAGCTGCAGTTGCAGGCTTGAAGCACAGGATGATGCTGCCATCGCCAAGTTTGGCTGGTAATCAGGTGGCACTGTTTCTGGTTTCTTCCTAATGTTTTTGCTTTCTTATTTTATCTACACTACATCCCTGCACATGAACGAGAGAGGAAAAGACTCACCGTTTCACTAATTCCCATTTAAAAGCTTGTGATTCTCTGAATGTTGGTTTTGATCTGTCGTCACTTCCTGCAGGTTGTAGAGCAAAGAGCGGCCCACCAGAAAACACACATCAAAGCCCTCCACTCCATTTCAGGGTCAAATTTGATTTTGTGTTTTGTTTTGAAGACTTTGTGGCCATAATATTTTGAGCTAGTACCAAACCACTGACTCCATCTGTAGCATTGAGACAATTTTTCTTAATAATGTCCAATCAAGTTTAAAAAATGTAGTGGGACATCATACTTGTTCACATATGAGCCGTCCAGATGCTTGATTTTGTTAAAACCTGTTTCTTGCTGGATTTTTAGTCCTGGTTGATTTTTTTTTCTATTTTTATTTGATATCTATTGCTTATTCTGAATTTTTTAGTAATATTGCATAGTTTGTGCAGCACTTTGGTTATCCAAGGTTTACTTTCTTAAATGTGCTCTTTCAAATAAAGTTTCTGAACTTAATTTCATTTTTTTGACCAGGAATCATTCTGGTGCCTTTTGGCAAACTCGTATCAGATTTTTCGGTTTTGACTGTGGGGTTTTGCTCTGATAGTTGTCCCTTTTTGTAAAATGGTTTGTTGCTTACTTCTCTGATGAAGCCCCTTTGTATCTTAATGCCACATTTAGAAGACACACAATCCTGTCCGGCAGATCTGTAAACATTTTATTTCAGCCTCAGGAATTGGTATGCAACCTCCATTATGAGAACAGGTTTGTCCCCTCTTAGCTGCCCTCTGAATTAATTTAGGGGTGGATTAACTCCTCTCAAGGTGAAAAAGCTGCCCAAAGAGCAATGATAGTAGGATGCATCAGAGCTCAGACATAGGTGTAATTTTTAAGATCTTACTTATGTTAATGGTTGATTTTTAGTTTTTTTGTTGTTGTTGTTTTACTCACTTTTACTACCTGCATGCAGGTGAAGGAATGATTTGAATCCATTTCATGTCGAAACTGGAAATTGAATATTAAAGACTTAGTATCTGAAGGTCAGCAGATTTCTTCTGGTAATAGTTTTCTAAATGTGCCACAATTACTATATAGTCTCTTATTACTCAAAAGTAGACTCTTCATCTGAACTGTGTGGCAAAAGTGACTCAAAGATTTAATTAGTTGGCAAAGTTTGCGAGTCCACAGGCAACAGTACAATATTTTTGGCTGCTGAGGGCGAATGACTCACCTTATCTGCATCTCTCATCTGTGTCGGATAAAATCTCTACCTCTGGACTGAACAAAAAAGGCTGGCCGAAGAAGCTAGGCGGGGCTTTGAGAAAAGAAATGTGAACCCGAATGCAGTGTGTGTGTGTGTGTGTGTGTGTGGGGGGGGTGAAGCAGCAGTCAAATAGCCGCTGCAGCGCAGTGAAACCTCGGGCAACATGAGCCGTCTCAGTGGACCTGATCAGAAAAAACTCCATTATGCATCTTGTGATGCCTCCAGTTGCACAGTGAGAGACTTTGTGGCTGAGTTTGCTCACATCCTCCTAGTATACGTTTATTCAGTCTGTTTGGCATGAATGGGCATGAGCTGCCAGCCCAGCAGGGTTTGGTTCAGTTGCATGTAAACTACTGGTTTTATTGCAGTGAACCACATCCTTTTTAGTTTCTGTGCAACTATATTTTCTATTCTTTTTTTCTGTTGCTTCAGAATGAAAGAGCAGGAATGCAGCTCGGCCCTTTGACTCTTCATTTGCACATTTGTGCAATTTTTCAACATGAGCCTCACCTTTTGCTTCGAGCAGAGTCATAGACTCTGTGTGCCTCACCTCTCTGTGACCTATCTGAAAACGAATCTTGCATTTTTCTGATTATCTACAGGAGGGATGGAGCTCTTCCTGACGGGGTGTCAGTCGTTGGAGAGAAACTCATATTTGAGCGAGCCCTCCGTGGCGATGACAGCGGGGTCTATGAGTGTGTGGCCAAAAACAGCGCAGGAGTTGGATCAACAGAATATACGATATCAGTAGCAGGTAAGTGCACAGGATCCCCACTTTGAGTTAAATTGGACGGCGTACGCCCGCCTCATTGTGATAAAGGATCCTTAAATCTCTTGATTTAAAGTAATTGTATAACTGTGCTGCCCCCTTGTGGAAGCTATAATCCCCAAAAAGGTTGGGGTTGATATTCATCGCTCAACCTACAGGTAGTGCTCGGAAAATTATATGCTGTAAAAGTTTTTTAATTCAGGCAATTTAACATATAAGGTCAAACCAATACATTTTATGTTCTAAGTACAAATACAAGGGTTTACAGATTCAAGAGTTTACTTTCTGTAATGTTTGTATTTAAAATCCAATTTGTATTGATTTTAAGCAATATTCTAATTTTCTGATTATTTTAATTTGAGGTTTTCTGAAGCTGCAAATCTTAATCAGCAAAATATAAACAAATAATTCTGGAATATATTGCATATTTGCATACTGTTTGTCTATATATGTGATTTCATTTTTGAAGCTAAGTGACAGAAATGCAGCACTAATTAAGGATATTGAAATTTTCCACGTAATTCCTGTAACTCAACTTCAAAGATTAAATGTACACATATACACAAATAGAATGCAAAATCAATATTTTTCAGCTTTTATTTGTTTTTATATTTTGCTGATAAGGATTTGCAGCTTCAGAAAACGCTGAGAAATGCTAAGAAAATTAGAATATTGCTTGAAATCGATCAAAAGTGGATTTTATATACAAAATTTCAGGCCTCTGAAAGTAAACACTTGCATCTGTACTTGGTCCATAAAATATATTGGTTTCACCTTTTTATGTTGAATTACCTGAATAAAACAACTTTTCCAGCATATTCTAATTTTCCGAGTAGTACCTGTATTGTTGTGAAACTTGTAATTAAAAGCTGATTTTGAATGTGTTTGGGAGGAAGAAGATGAAGACGCTTGATTAATGTCTTTCTGAATCAGGGGCATTTGCAGGCGTGTACCGCCCCAGTGAAAAGGAGCTGCTGATCATTATTGGATCTGCAGCTGTAGCTGTGGTTGTGATCCTGGTCATCATCGTCCTGCTGGTCTACCGCAGCCAATGGCGCAAAACCAGGAAACTCAAGCGGGTGCTGAGTGATATGATGTGAGTTGAAACCACATTTCTCTGAATAAGTCGTCATGAGAAAGTGAGGGAGACTTATCTCTGCTCTGACGGCAGCTCATCTGTGAATGTTTGATTAAGATGCTGTTTAATAATTTCAGAAATTATTATTCTAGACGCACTTTTATTTCATAAATCTTCTAACTATGGTGTTTATTTTTCCCAGAGAGAGAGAGAGCAACCTCTCCCGACAAGCCTCCTTCAGGAGATTGAACTCTGTCAACTCAGACCCCCGTGTGCTGGTACGAACACAAATGAACAAAAGCAAGAACAATAACCTTCGAGTCTTGAGAGAAACGAGTTTGCCACACCCGGCCAGAGCCGGTTCTGTGATATCAGCTGCCATGTCTGCTGCGGAGGCCGATAATTACAGGCTGCTGCAACTTCAAAACAAATGGATGCGTTTAATGCGTATCTCATTCTGAGTGACTCATTTCGCATTTTGTGTTGAGGTACGCTGATTTTCCGTTCACTTTCTCTCTGCTTTCCAGGCTGAAGATGGCGGCCTGCTCAGAGTAAACAGCAGAATGAAGCACAGCCACATGTCTCTGGTGAGTTTCTGCTTCCTCTGCTTAAACTTTTACAAGGAAAAAAAAGACCCATTAGATACCAGAAAGGCTTTTATTTCTCACTTTAGATGGATTCATGTGTAATGATTGTATTTAATAAAGAATAGTGCAAATATAAGTCAAGCTGGCAGATATTTTCCAAAGGAGTTAAAAAACTGGTAACATATATTGAATATTTTTGATTGATTAATTAACAATTTAGACATTCATTATAGTTAAAGACAAAAATTTAAGTTTGGGATCTTTTGGATCTATGTGCAAACTCAAATTTCCTGCTTTTTTTGTATTTAAAAAAACAATAAAAATAAATATAAAAATAACCAAATTTCCACTGAAAAAAAGCCACAAAATATGCATGGTCACTGTTTTGAACAATTAAAAATTGGCTGTTGTAAATTACTTCACCTCCCTGTCTGCAGGATCGTCACACCCACAGAGGCAGCCAGTCCACTCTGGGTGGGAGGTGGGGGCCTACTGGAGGGGTGGAGCTGGATGAACTGGGACGTCCCGTCATCTGGGGTTCAGCAGGAATGACTCTGGGCGCGACGGAGATGGATGCTGAGGAGGAGGAGTGCAGGAGGGTGGATCCGCTCCAGAAAGGCAGCAACATGTCGCTGGTAGGCGTCGGTGTCTGAGGCTTCATGTTGAAATAGTTTTATTCACGATGCATCTGTTTTATTTCACTACTGATGATGTCATGGAGACAGAAAAAATTACTATAGATGCTCTCTTTTTAAAGAGATTCTTTTTAAAAAATATAAATATATTTTTTGGCTTTTTAATTATTGTCTGGGAACGTTTTAAGCAGAATTTTAATATCAGATTTTTTTTATTCTCTTCATTTTTTTAACTCTTCATATATTTCTTTTTTATGCTTTGGAAATGTTTTTAGCGAAACTTGATCATTTTTTTTAAATTTGATCTTTTATTTTCTCTATTTTATTTGTTGTTTTACCACGGCTCTCTGTACTTTGAGATTCCCTAGCAATATAACGTGCGATACAAATAAAATGTATTATTATTATTATCATTATTTATGTTTAGATGGATTAGGATGAGAGATAATGTGAATGTCTTTGAATCTGGCTGTTTAGAAGTCAAATTGAGATCTTTTAGTCTCTTAGCTAAAAATCATTGTTCCTGTTTGTTTCAGGACTCAGGTCTGCCTTCATCCCTCCTCCCAATGAAAGCGCAGCGGGAAGAGAGCGCGGGGCTCAGGGAGCCAGACCTGGGTCATCTGCAGGATGGAGACAGTCCTACTGAAGCTGACAGTCCACCCTTCCGGTCTGTAGATGAGGGGCATGAGGACGATGAGGACGATGAGGACGATGAGGACAATGAGGAGAGCAGCCCTTTCCAGATCTCAGCAGCTCTCGACAATTATTTTTATTACAGAGATGGGGTCCTCAGACCCAAACCACACTCCAATGCCATTCTGCTGCACCCCCGACCAGAGGTCATTTAAACCAGACTCTCATCCATCCGCATCCCTGTGTGACCTTCTTTCTAACCAGATGGTTGTTTTACATGCACAAAGTGTGCAATTCGCCTGAGACTCTACTGAAAGACTATTTGTTCCCTCCGATTTGTGAAATATTTTTATCCTTATTCTGTGTTATCGTGCAAGTTTGAAAATATTACGGTGGTATTTCTATGCCTACACTGGTTAGCTCCCAGTATAGACGACAGGGAAGAAGGGGAGAGAGGCTACAGGCTCAGTCAGCAACAGCTGAGGATGTTGTGGTTCACAGAAGGGCCGCTCCTTATTTAGGAAATTTTCTATCCTAAATATTTTGAAGACCCACTTACAGAGAGGAGAGACTGGTGAGGTTTGTGTTTGACTTAGCATGAGGGCGTTTAAATGAAACATTTATCCCAGCCGCCTCTTGCACAGTCTGCTGTGTTGGGTACAAAACTAAACTGTGTATCCTGTGTTTTTGGTTATTTAAACCTGAATTTACAGCTTTTTTTTAGCATTCAGAATGGATTCCTGGTGAATCCTTCATTTATGATGACCAGTTTACATCAAATATATTCAGGGAGGACATGGACAGAAAAATTAGAAGGCAAGAATCCTTTTTTTGGACGAGAACTGTGTATTTGTGCATGGTTATATATATATATATATATATAATTATAAATACAGAAATAGTTTTATGTTGTCATCAAGGGCTACCTTCAGTCACTAAAAGGTCAAAAGAGCTCTTGCCATGAGGAAGAGACATTGACGAAGCTACTTAACCAGAGGATGCTGATGGTTGCAGCACAACAAAATGGGAAGAGTACATGTCTCCATAGAGACCTAGTCTGACCCTCATCCTCTGTTTTGTAAGATGTACGGAAGCACTGTGAGGTGATGAGGAATATATTGTATAATTTGTTTATGTGCCAGTGTTTTTCTATGAAAATGCCAGAGACGTGTAAATGTTAAAATGTTTATTCATAAAGGTTCAGCATATTTGATTTTACAAACAGTCACTGCTCTTTATTGAAACGTGGAGCAACAAGGCGGGTTTGCCTTCCTCTCAGTGAGGTTAAATGACTCGATGACGTTCACAGCACAGTAAAACAGCAGCCAGGTGACTGCAATGATGTGTACCTTTTTTTTTTTTTTTTTTTTTTTAAACATTTACCTGCTTATGCTATTGTAACTCACAGATAAAACTCAAACTGAACTAAGTGTGATGGAGTTAGAAAATGTGAAGCTACTTCCAGAAGACCTGAGTGGGAGGAACAAAAACTTTATTCAGAACTTGTCCTTGTGCGGGACGAGCTGAGACTTTAGCAGGTAACTGAGTCTAGATAAGAAACAACCCAACATACAGATTATCACCCCAAACATTTTTTACTAAATAAGTTAGAAATAACCTAATAAATCTGTGGTGAACCAGGCCAGCTGTTCACCAGCTAAATGTGAGTGATTTCAATCTCCTCACTGTGAAATAACAAATAGGTGTTAGAGAAATTGTTAAACTATTTAAGCTGCTGCTGATTTACTTTTTGTGGATATTTTGAAGCAGAAATTAACCGGGTAGACAAGCTAGAGACCTCACACTGACCTATATGCTAACTAACAGTTGACTGAAGGGAAAATCTGAACCCTTGTCCCATTCAGTGGCACTTTTCTGCTGATATAGCTGGGTCATTTTACCTGTCAGCCAGGCCTGAGGGCCATTTAGACGGCTGAATGACCACTACTTCTTTATCCCTTTAGAAAATAAAAAACATCAAAGGGGGAAGAGGGCTTGGCTGTTGCAGAATGAAAAATCTGTTTTGACAGCACATTGATAATGTACATCTATCATGTTCTGGAGCAGCTGGGAATCTTGGGAAAGCTCTAGATGTTGCTAAAAGTCACACTGAAGCCTTCCTTAAAGCAAAATATATTTTATCAAACTCCAAACACGACTGAACTGACATCCGCAAGAAGACTGCAGGATAAGAAGTGTTGCAGTTTAGTGAACTGGATGTGACAGAAGTGGTATGACTTTTACAAAAAGTTGTAGTTGACAGTTTCTGAGTCTTATGTGGTTCAAGGTTATCAAACCTGCCGAGTCGGTTTTTATCGCGGCTGTGCACATGACCGTACAGCCAGTGATAAGTTGTTAAATTCTTCTGCGATAGCAAGTTTTACTTGACCAGATAGTAATTGCATCTGTGTCTGAGCATCTGTTCCTGTTAGACTTTCACCCATTTCCCTATGCCACCTGAAAATGGGAAGATAATGACATGTATTAATACAGGGAACCTTTTTGACTTTATAGTAATCATACATGCAATTACCTTTCCAGCTTTCTCTGCTCCATGCTAACTTTCATGTGCACAGAAATGAGACAGTAATCAAACATTATCCCTTTATGTAATGAAGCCTTGTCCAAATGAATTACACTTACATTACATGCCATTGTTGCCGATTTTGCACTCATCCAAACCCTTAATATGCATTAATCCTCAAAACCTTGCATTTACTAGGGTTTAATCTCTCACCCCAAAAGTCTTATTTTTTGCAGCCATCGCACTTTGCAAAAATGTTTTTGCTGCATTCAAAGTAATTCAGAAGTATTATGTTTGAACCCAGCATTACAACATTTCTGACAGGGAGCTCTTTTTTTTTTTTTAGAAAGGAAACGTGCCTGGATCTTTAAACTTTTAGGGAAAATAACTAAAAATCTCTTTAAAAGTACATTGTACAATGTTTAATTCAATATGGTATAATGCACAAAGAAGGTAATGTGTCCTTCTTGGAAATTATCTGAAATGTAGAAGCTGAGTTGGATTTCCTTCTTGGGAACCTGGGGAAGATTCATCAAACTTTTGTTGTATATTCTTGTTCCAGCTCTTACTGGGTTATAAAACAGTAGGCAGCATTACTGTGTTGAAAAATGCTTCAAAACATTTCCGGTGCATGAATGTTTACATGATCCAACTAAAATCATATTTACACAACATATAACCTTATTTGGGTAAAAGTGATTACATTGGCAGTATCTTACTTTGAGTAAGGTCTTAACGTGTTATTAGAGTATTGCTTTCTATCTAAACATACCCAAAGACTGGCAACAAATTAGTCAAAAGTTTAAAACTAAGGTTTCTCCTTATTTACGGCAAGATGAGTCTGAATGATTCTTTTGGTTTATGTTATGACATTTTTTGTAAGTGCTTTGGCTTGCTGGATATAAATGCAGATGATATGACAGGTACCAATTTTGGTTCCCACTTTCCAAATTATTTAAAAATCATAATTTATATATATTAAAAAAACTGTAAAGTAAAATCAGTCAGCTACAGTATTTTTCAGTAAAATTAAACTTAGAAAAAGATTTTGTTGGTTAATCTTAACATAAAAGATGCAGTGATAATTATACCTTCTCTCAATCTTTGATATCCGTCAAATCAAACTGCACTCTGGGTAAGAACCTCTTTATGAGTCCTCTGATGCGTGCGCAGGTTGCTCCTCTGAGAAAAACACTTGCCGCATGTGTCGCAGGTGTACGGTTTCTCTCCTGTGTGGATTCGCTGGTGAATCTCCAGGTGGCTGATGCGATCAAAGCTCTTGCCACAGAACGGGCAGATGTACCATTTCTCCTTAATGCGGCGACTCGCCATCGTTTTGTGGAGCTCTGGATCGTTTAAAAGAAAGAATCTGCTGTCCGGGTTAAAAGCCGACATGTTTTTAGTTTGTCGTTTTTCTGAAAGGAACCTAACGGACATTCCCCTCTCCGGGTGATCTATTGCTTCTGTGGGTAAACTTGGCTGAGACTGGCTAAATGTCACTGGGGCTCTGGGCTTACTTGAGGTGCTTTGCATCGTTCCATCATCCCTCATAAACCTGTCAGAGTATGCTGCCTCTGCTGAATTATCAAAAATGTCCAAAGCGTTTTGAATCAGCAAGATTTCCGAGTCCGGACTTTGTGACAACTGCTTCGGTTCAAAGACGCAGTCCGAGTCGTCGGCAGAGTCACTGCTTCCGGCTGACACCGGCAACCACTGCTGGGTCTCCTGCTCCTGCACAACCTCCTCCGGTGGATTGTGGTCCATCTCGTGATGACCCGCTCCAGCGCTGCAGCCCCGATCGGAGTCCATCACCTGCTCCACAATCTGGACGTCGTCCTCATCTTCCAGCTTGACAATTAAATCCTCGTCATCCTTTTCTGCAGCTTCGCGGTGGTCAGATTTGACCTGCTCGCATTGTTGTTCTTCTGTCTGAGCAGGCGGTGGTGTGCTGTGACTGGCTGAAGAGTTGGCCCTCTCTCTGACGCTCTGGTCTGAATCAGTTGAAGTCGCTGAAAAGACAAAGCAGGTTATGATTGTTTTTTGCAAACCAAACCAAGGAATTTCTGAGAATATATTTTTCAATGACATACCAAAGCATTACAAAACAATTTAAAGTTTTAACAACTAAGATTTCAAATCTATTTTGATGCAAGTCAGCCTAAATATGCTATACTTGCTATAAATGATGAATTATTCACGTAATGATCAGATGATTGGAATAATTTGTAGTTACAGCTCTAGTTTTGCTGACTTAAATAATTTTGTATGGAGAAATTCAGTTAATATTCAAATTTATCAATGCAAATGATCAAGTATTTCATTAATTGATAGCTGTTTCATGTTATCGATCACTGATCGATTAATTGACAAGCAGTGATTTTTCTATGAAAATGCTATCTAAAGAGAAAATGCAAATCATATTCCTTAATAAATATTTATTCTTAGAAGGAAACAACACATTCACAAATAGAACAATGCAATTATTAATATTATTAGTAGTAAAATTATTCTTAGAACTATTATTATAAATGTTATTTAATATAATAGATTAGATAATTATGTCTATGCTCAGAGGACAGGTTGTCGTGTTCCCGCATGTGCGTCAAGGACTTCTGCCGTCAAGCGCGCCCTCATGTGGGCTGGGGATTACAGACTCAAAACAATTCATTGCAATTTAATTATTTTAATCAAGTAGTTTCTTAACAAATAATTCATAATCGATTTAATTGTTTGCATCCCTATTCACGATAAGCAAGGTGAAACCAGAATATCTTTTCCTATATGAAAATTTATTATCATGCTGAAAAAAACATTCATTATAATCCACAAACTTAGCAACTGAACATGATAATTTAGTTTTCTAAAATCTTTTTTATTTGTCATCATCATTCAGCATCTGTCTATAAAACAGTCCCTTATCAATGAGTATCTAAATGTAACAAGCTGACAGCACTAATAGACACTTCTCTAACTTGCACTTATGAATTATGAATGAACTTACACATTATCCCAGCATCACTGACAACTTTAAACAAGTACAGTATTGAATATTTTTACACTGATGATGCCATCTGGAAGCCCCTAACATTTCTGACATATTCAGCAATAAATAGGTCCAAATGCATACATGAGACAAGGTGGAAATGACTAGGAGGGTGAGTTTGGACAATTCTGCTTATTGCCTTTGCAACCTGGGATTGGATCAAATCAGTAACTGTTAAAAAATAAGATGGATGGATGTCTGCTGAAGACTTTAGACATTTCACAAACCCCGTTATTCATCTTGAACCGTACTGAAGTGGAGTAATGACAGCTTCTCCTGTTAGCTCTGACATGGCATGACATGTCACTTTAATGTCTCATCTAACAAATGGTAACATTTTGTACTAGAAGCTATAGGATAGCAGGTACAGTGTTCTTGCATTGACAATTTAACTCTTCCTTTGTGCACCCAGAAATGTAAACACTTGTTTTCGTCAAATGTGACAAAACAACTTTAGTCAAGCACAGCTGAAGGACTGCCACACACCATGCATTCAAACACTTAAAATGCTGTAATTTATACAGGTAACTCAGGTATATAATATAGTAGTTACTATGTATTTTGGCTAATTTTTTCTTACCATCACCGGCTGGCGGCGGTAGCTTGTTTTGCTGCTCTCTCTTGGAAAAAGATGAGGACTTGTTTGTCGCCTGAGAAAGAGCCGTTAACCGCTCGTTTTCCATCGACATCAACTTTCTGTTCAGGGCTTCAATTTCGCTTTCTCTCCGGCGAAGCTCCACCTGGACCACAGCAAAGCCGTCCTCCCATAGTTTACTGATTTCCACCACGGCTGCTTTGGCTAGCATCTCCATGATGGAGGTTAACTTGCTTTGGAAAGCCACACAGTTGGCCATGTTGCCCCGAAGCAGGGCTTCCGTTGGCTGTAACGACATGGCCGACGTTAAACGGAAATTTTGTTTGTGCGGAGGACAAATGACACAACAGCAGTCGTTGTTGTCGCTGTAGTTTACATTACAGTTGTTGATCTGGGTGAAAAACATGGAAGTGTAGTACAATAGTAACAGGAAACGGTCACGGTCACGTGACAGGGAATACGGCGCCTCTGATAGGTCAAAATGTCTAAACTGGAAAATGTGACGTTTTAAGCTTGGAGGTGCAATTTGTTGGCTGTTGCAGGAGTAGGTCAAACTCTTGTTAGGTTATCTTGCGGCTTTGGCTTTTATGTAATAAATAAATAAAATTTCTGAGGTAACCATGTTGTAATATTGTGTCTTACAAGATGCTATAAAGTTTGAAGACTTTTTCTGAGATATCGAATGGCATTAATTTAATCCATCAATTTCTTATCTATTAGGACTTTTTTACGCACCATCAGGCGCATTCAATCAAACCTGACAATTCTTTACAGTTATTTTGACAAAACCTGCAATAATAGTCACTTAAACCAAACTAAGCTATGAAAATCACACAAATTATGGACAGGGCATTTGATACAGTAGTAATGCTTTCGTTTGTCCGCCAGGGGAGGCTGTATTTCCATGAGAATGTATGGTTGCTAGATTCATGGTTCCTGCCTTTTGCTTTTAACCCATTTAGATTATTTTGTATTTGGGGGGCAATTGTCTTTTTTATGTCTTATTTGCTAAATATTTTGTATTTGTTTTTATATATGTCTACCCAATATGTGGATGTAAATAATTCTTATATGACTTCTCAGTAAATAAAAATGAAATACATAGAAATGAAGTGGGGGTTGAAAATTAATATACAAGAAATTATAATCTCTTACTAAGTTGAAATCATATTTGGAAGAAAAACTTTAAACTTTTCTCCCTTGACTATAATCTAAATAGTTATTTTTATCCTTAGTTAATTTAATCAAAACTATTTCCATTCGCATGAGCACTGCGTCCATTGGCTAATAGAGGTGTCAATCAAATGTGGGCGGGGCCAGTGGGAGTTGCCGTTTGAGAGGGAGAGCGGACGGTCGGAGCTGTCAAACAGTCGTTTGAAATATCATCACGGGCGGCGCAGAAAAGAAACACTGCACTTTGTTCAGTAATGGACACAATAACTAAAAGAGAAGGCGCTATTTTTGGCTAAGAAATTAAGCCTTCAGAGATTCTGACTTTTTAGGTGTTGCGGTGACAAACTTGTTGGTTCGTGTTTGTAGGATCTCTGGCTAATGTCTATTAGCTCCTTGCTTCGACCGAGTTTTGTTGACAAACTAGCTCGTCCGCTAGTTACTGAGCTAGCTGCGCATTTCTGGCGTTAGCTTGTGAATTTCTAGAGATGCCTCCTGGCAGAAAAATAGAGCCCAGCTTGGATTATTATTGTAAACTCTTCAGTGAAATTAAAGCAGGTGAGTGTTAAAGTTTTAATTGGAGGAAAGTCTGACACTGAATGACTGTTGCTTCTCTGGTTTGTTTACATTTTCTGCTCTGAAGTGTGAGACACATTCCTAACAAATTACACGTAGGTCCTCAACTATGGGTTCTTGATCTGTTAGTCTCCAGTTATAATTTATATATTTTTTATGCTATTATGTAGCAATGTTTGACGATTGGACACTAATGTGCTCTTTATAAACCTCATATTGTTGAAGTTCTCTCAATTGTTTTGATTATTTTTCCTCTTCATCTTTAGTTTTGCTAATTGCCTCATGGGTTTGGAACTTATAAACTCTTTAAAAAAAAGAAAAGAAGACAGGTATGCACTGGCTCACATCAGATTACCCAATCAGTACTGTGTGCTTACAAACAGAAGTGCTTGCTGTTCCTTCTCCATTCATCATGCATGTGTACAGAACATTGACATGCCTCTTTAATGTCTGCTGCTATGCAGTTAGATTAAAACCCTTGCTGCAACCTATCATTACAGCATCACTTAACTTTTGAATTATTGCTGACAAGTACTATTAGTCTGTAACCCACTGGGACGCAGCTGTATGGGTTTCAGGCTCCCAAACTACTCTTTAAATATTTTGCCTGAGGCTACTTTTGTTGGTGCCCCATCTGTTTTAAAGGAGCAAAGGGCTACATTTTACAGTACAACATCCTTTTCCATACATAGTCCCTTTAGGGTGGTGTTTCACATGGATACCCTCTCAATTTGAAGGCCAAAGGAAAACTATATAGTAATAGACAGGGTGGACTTCCTCTAAATGTGTTGTAGTTTTGTCATGTTAATTAATGTTTTATGTGTGGCTATGGCTTCCAAGCTTTTTCTATGATATAAAGTAGGGAGGCCTAATAATGGATTTTTGCCAATATCAATATGCCAATATTTTTTAAACTAGTTTTGGCTGATTGACTATATTAAATATGCACTTTCTCCCACTTACCTTTCTATCTGGTAAATAGGCACGTTTTGGGGGTATGATATAAATCAAATATCTTGTTTTTTTGTTTTAAAGTTACATTTTTAAAACAGTTGCAAATTTGGTCCTACTCTGACAGTGACACTTTTGAGACATTAGCCACCTATAGCCAATGCATATTCACTCTAATCTCAAACATGCAAACAAAAAAAGGTACAAATTCATCGCTGAAACAAAAAAGGAAGGAAAGTAATCATACATATTCGAAAAGGAGTGAGAAGAAGTTGTGCCTGACAATCTGTCGGTCTTCCTGCCAATGTTGATTTTTGTGTCAGTGCAGACATGTATGTGTACATCAACTGATTACAGTGAAGTTGTGATAATGCATCCCTAGGGTGATTATTCTTGTTTTTTTCTCTTCAAATTATGCAGTAGTTTAGTATTTTTGGAAATTCAAACCATTAGTATTATTCCTTAAATTATACGTGATCCTGAATTGAGTAGTTTTAACCTCAAACATTATCTCAATTTTTAAAGTATTGTAATTAAATGTGGTAATGACATGCATGGGAAATTAATGCTTTCTCAGAAAGGACTGACTTCACCTCTAGTGTGGGTGTATGAGTACACAACCTCTTCCTTGTTGCTGTTAGCTGTTATGAATCAAGGCTCTGTTTATATTTTACTCGATGATCTATTCTCGTCTCCTCTGAAACCTCATAGATGTGTGTCTCAGCCCTTGTTCTTGGATGGAAACCCCTCTGAAAATAGATAGCAAAGCTTAGAACCAGTACTTGTGGCTTCCATTTTCTTGGCACAAGGACATTTGTAATTTCAGCAAGGCATAAAATGAGGTGTCATTAGATAAAGAAACTAAATTGTAATAGAAAAAAAGAAAGAAGAGGATGAAATTCCTTTTAAGGATATGGTTGGGTTAGAGATGATCTCAGAAGTTATCCTTTTGGCCCACACTATCTCTTACGGTGGTGTAATGGCTCTTTTTAGGATCTGATCCTTTTAAACCTGATCTGGGCCCAAAATTGACATTTAGTTTTCTGCTTTCACATTAGATGCTTCCCTTGATCTATTAATCTGAAACTTTCTTTTTCACTGTTTACTGATCATGTTTAAGTGGACTATATATCCAATTTCCCTCTGTCCACATGCACGGTAAACATATAATAATGGGCAGAGCTCATCTCATCTTTCTCATCTCAGTCGTATAGGAAGTTTTCTACGTGAGGTGTACCTGAGAGGGGCTGCTGTAGGATTCTTATAAATATTATTAAACTTGGTTGAAGTTGTTTGTGGTTAAAGATGTGGATTCAGCATCACTGATTATGCATCAAATAGGGCTCATTAGTTATGGTTGCCAAGTTACCCCCAAGCAACCAAAATGGACGAGTGTAAATCCTTTTGTCTGGTTGTTTGTTGGCAACCACTGTCCCAGTGTTTGTCAGGTCATCTGTTTGGGAGTAAGAGCTTTTATTTCTCTGTTGTAATAATTTATTATCGAGGAGAGGAGACAAATTTGAATTAAATGTCTTATCATGACAATGTTATTTTTGCATTTTTATAAATGTTGTGGTAGAAGCTGACTCCTGACAAGTGATCTGTTAGTTCAGTTCAGAAACAGTTAATGAATAAATAATTAATGCTGCTGTTGGACGTGCTGGTTAAATGTCCCAGGGGATTATAATAGATTTTCAATATTCAATATAATTACTCCTCACTCACCTTTATTATCCAAGGACCTGAATTGTTAAAGTATAGTTAAGAGACTAGATTATACAGATGTCTTCAAAAGTAAACATACATAATGGAGGGTTTTCTGTTCAGTACTTTGGGAAAAGGATGTTTTTCAGTCTATTCTGAGAATTTGATGAAAACAGACAGATAGTCAGTCTTATCATGTTTAATAATGGAAAAACTTTCCCTACATGAAGTATTCTTAAAATATATGAAAGACACATTGTTTACAAGATTGAAAAATACTTTTAAGCCACAGACAGCCTTTCCTGTTCCCCTTTGTACCCTGCTGACATTGTTTTGGATGGCAGAAAGGTCTAGGACCTGAGCTATTCCTTGGCTAATCTCCCATAATTGGACAATCGGCCCCTATTACAGCCTTTTCATTTGAGCCTTTTGAGGAAAAAGTGGCTTGTCTAGCCAGTCCCGAGGCTGAATACATTCATTTTTCAAGTATAAATAACATCTCACCCTATTTATTGTTGCTGTGTATGAAAAGTTCAGAAACAATATTTCCCACTCATACTTTAAATAATGTAATAGAAAACTAACAAAAGGCCTATTCATTCCTTTTCTCCTTTTTTTCAGGTCTCCAAGGTCTCATCTTACCTCCGTCAGGCATGTGAAGCTCTTATCATTCCGACTCCTCAGGAAAATTCAGTGAGGAACTGGAAAAGCAAGAAACCACTCAGATATAAGCAGGGTTTGTCAGTAGGGACGCCCTGAATAATATTGACAATTAAAGTCTATGTGTGTGGTATATTCTCTCCCAGGACACAAACAAAATACTTGCTGTTTTGCCGTGAAACTCTCGGCATCGTTAAAACAATCTAGTCCTCTTGTCATGTGGGTACATCACAGAAAAAGGCCCATACTACCCTCACTGGTATCACCTTTTTTCACATCGCCATGGACCGGAATAAACGCAACTCTATTGCTGGGTTCCCTACACGGCCTGAACGTTTCAATGAGGACAAAGATGGCACTGGAGGGTTAGGAAACTGTGAGATGGGCCCACCTTCACAGGTTAGTAAGATTTTTTTTTCTCTTTTCTATGTTTTATTTTTTTCAAATAATTTAGGGCAAAAATAATCTTATTTGGGGGGTAAATTGACTGAATGACTAACCATTTGCGTGATGAAAGAAAATGATCATATTGTCAGTTCAAAAGTGTGGGAGGGCAGTAAATCAGAGAGGAAAGAGTTCAATATATTAAAATTAGTGTATCTACAGATGTGCTATTCCACCAAACGTAATATTAAAGGATGATACATTTTTGGATTTTATCATGTTTATCTGGAGACTGAAAGGAGACTTAAACGGATACTGTGTAACTTTTGGCCTCTAGCCGTCATAAACCTTCAAATTCCCCCCAAATTAAATTTTTCAACCAAATATCAGACTAATATGAGAAATAATGGATGATTTCTGGGGTCAGTATAGTGTTTTATGCATGTTGGGGCTGCCCTCTTCAGAAACCAGACATTGTAACTTGGCATGAGCAGATCCGTCTTTCATGGGGTCATGTGACCTGCAGCGCTTTGCCCTGCAGCTATAAAACAGTGGACTGTGCTTTATGCTAATTTTTACTTGAAAATGTATTAAATCTGAACAAACTAAGAGGGGGAACAAGGTGTCTGAGGAGCCCAGAAAGAAAAAGATTGTTTAATTTTGTAATCGTGTCGTGCGGCCTGTGAGAAGTTACAAGTTTGGCCCCCTAGTGGCCAAAAGTTAAGTATTTATTTGTGAAAAAAAACGTAATTGAAACTGAAGTCAGTCGTTAGTTAGTATTTTTGTTAATGAAGTTCCAAAGCGAACATCAGTGATTATAGGTTTTTAAACTGATAAAATAGTGTATTATTTTAGGCCTCCTAAAATGGGTCTGATTTTTCACACTTAGTATAAAAACATTTGGATCTATTTTGTTGTACTGGCAGAAACAAGTTGATTGAGCCAGACTCTATATTCTAGAGAATTTGTGCTATATGAGCTAAGTTGTTGAGTAAAGGCCTGACAGATCTGTGTATACTGCTCCTTATTAATCTTCACATCAACTATGTAGTCTTTTAGTCTTTATGCCACTTAAAGGTAACCCGATTTAATTCTCTTATCTTTGTTTTCTACTTGTCTATCAGATAAACACTGAATGGCATCCTGTTTTTTACCAGTTGGTTCTTGTCGTTTCCAGATGGGCAGGGTGTATCCATCCTCCTACAAAGCCCTCATCAGTGCCTTCTCCTGTCTCACACGCCTTGATGATTTCACCTGTGAGTGGATTGGCTCTGGATTCTTCTCTGACGTTTTCAAGGTGGGAGATGAAATGTTACCTCTTTCCTTTTTGTTCTCTCTTTTTTTCAGCTGCAGCCTTGGATCTATTTCTCTGTTCCCATATCTTTTTTTTTAAATCATATATCAATGTTTGGTTATTCTGTGATCTGTATTGCGATCATTTTGATACTGATTTCATCATCATTGTTTTCCTCATAACGCTGGTATTCTCCACGTTTTGTGAAAATGAGTATTAGTAGGGGACAAGGCTCTCATGAGTAAACTCAGTTCGTAGGGGATGGAGTATTTGGACCTAAAGCAATTTTCCATTTGATTGGATCTTGTCAAGTGGCTGCCTGGTGGATCAAAGACTGATTGTGAAATATCTCAACTAACTAGTCTTGCTTTGACATTTATAGGCCGAGTCAGACATCACTTAAGCACCCCCACCCCTCCAGGCATGTGACCAGAGGTCACACAAGCGCATTTGGTATCATTAGTTTAGCTTTTCTAACTTAAAGGGGCTAAAAGCAAAATTCATTTTTTTCACCCTGAAGGAATTAAAAAATCTTTTTGTGAGGAACCGGGTGTGTATTTTCATCTGGAGTATAGCGCGACGTCACACAGCGCCTCTGTGTGTTGATCTCCAGCTCAGTGTTTACTAGCCGGCCTGGCCGCGCGTGCATTTACATCCATGTACGAACACGCGCCCCCGTCCTTATAAACAGCCGCCACAGGGCGGAGTTACAGCGCAGCGCCAGCACTC